>JAOSBP010000003.1:21081427-21094205 GCA_027563825.1 Erythroxylum mucronatum
TCTTGAAAATCCTCCTTAATCTCTTGGAGGAAGCAACCCTAGCATCAAGCTTCTTCTTCTTCTCCTTATCTCCCACGCACCATCCCTCTCTCTTTTCTCTCTTCTAAAATTTCGGTAACTTCCTCTCTTCTCCTCCTACAACTCATTTAATCCATCCCTTTATACTTCCATTTATTCACTTAAGCCCACAAGCTAAGGCCCAAAGCCCATCTTCTTCATTTAATTCCTTCCTCCCCTCTCTTCCCACTAACATAAGTCAAGCCCATCATTTCTAACTTAGGCCCATTTCATTTACTCAAGCCCAACTAACTCATCTAACTCATTAATTACCATCTAACACATTAAAGGCCACTAACATATTAAATTCATTAAGTTATAATACCTAATTCATTTAATTCATTAACTCATGTCATTTAATCTTCCTTTAATGCCATCATGCTTAATCTTGTTCATTAATGCTTTAATTTCACTAATCATGCTTAATAATCATAAAAAAAATTCTGGGGGTAACACACATCACAATACCAAGTTAGTTAAAAAAACTATTCAATTGTAAAATTCACACACAATTGATATATACAAATGCAAAATTCACACACACGTGATATGTGATTGCATTTACTTTTCGCATTTGAACAACACATTATCCTCAATATGGAAAACAAATCAATACAAATAAAAATAAATAACAAAAAAGAAAAGTTAGGGCAAGAATATTTATGGTGTTTTAGCAGTAACAGTGTGTCTATAGAATTTGGAGACACTCAATGCCATATAATACCAGCAATTCACTCCCTTCAAAATAAACATAAAAAATAAAAGTAAAGAAGTACCAACAAAATATAATGAAAATAAAATAAAATAAAATTGTCATAATTATGGGTTGCCTTCTAAGCAACAATTGTTTTACGACATTAACTTCACATATTCTACCTTCTACCCTCAATCTGGGTCTATGATGAGTGACTTGCTTCCACCCATGTCACCCCATTTCAGTTTTATACCCTGTAAATAAGCTATATGCTACAAAATAATAAGTAATGTCCTTTTTAGTAACAAACTATCAATAAAGTAGGGGATAATGAAACTCCCACAATTGTTTGTTGAATCTAACAGTTTTACTTGTAAGAAGGCAAGTTGCTCTTCTTCTATTGCAATCACCCTCGTCTTCTCTTCTTCATCCACTCTTGAATTGAGACTTCCTTATATTCTTTCAGCTCTATATTGTCCTTTGTCATCTATTTCTCTTCCTCTTCTTTTAAAGAGTTAACTACATCAATTCTCATGAATGAGCCACCCTCCTTCTGATTCTTTAATACCTTATTCATATTGAATTTTACTTGTTCATCACCAATCCAAAGGATAAGGTTGTCTTCATGGACATCTACCAAAGCTTTGCCATTGCTCCAAGACTTAGTGGACAAATTCTATCCTCTTTAAAGTTTAGCATAACGAAGTCTACAGGAATGATAAACTTGTCCACTTTTATAGACACATCCTCCACCATGCCAAACAGTTTTTTTATTGATTGATTCACTAACTGAATAAGCATAGAAGTTGACTTCACATCGCCTAGCCCCAATTTCTTGAAAATTGTCAATAACATAAGATTAATTATTGCACCTAAGTCATATAAACATAGAAAACTGTAAATTACCAACTGCAAAAGTATAGTAAAACTCCCTGGATCTTTTAACTTTGAAGGCGTGTGGTTGGTAATTATAGAGCTATAACTTTCCATCCTAGAGACCTTTTGATTGTCATCCCAGGTCCACTTGCTTGATGAAATTTCTTTAAGAAATTTCGCATACTTAGGTATGCTTTCCAAAGCTTCCATAAAGGGCAAAGTAATTTGCAATTTCTTCAAGTTTTCCATGAACTTAACAAATTGTGTATCCAATTTTTTCTTCTAAAGTCTTTATAGGAATGGTATTTTTGTGGATATAAAGGAGGAGGGACATATGAAGGATCATCATTCTTAACTTCATCCTTTCTCTTCTTCTCTTAGTCTTCTACAATGTAGGGTTTAGCTTTTTTTCTATTAGTTCTTCTATCTTTGTCTCAATTATAAGTTTATTGGCCTTAAATTGCTCTCTTAGATTTTCTTTGGACTTGCTTGAGAAGCACCTCACATTTCTCATAAATAACACTTTGGTAAGCTAGCCCACTTCAAGCTAATTCTGAATAGAAGAGGTATAAGTCTTTGCTACTGACAGTGCGTGTCGAGTGCACAACAAAATTTGGATTTCAAACAATTTAGAAAATTAAAGTAAAAATAAACTATCAAAAATAAACTAAAACAAATAATCAAAAATGAGAAAATTGTCGAGTATAAGTAAGGTTCAGTTCTAGGTTCAATCTCGGCCTAAGCACAATCAAGCATATTCCTTCATTCTAAAGTCTTTACAATTCTTTTTGGACTATTGATCTAAGACTAATAGAACGCTCTACAAATCTCAATTTTTTCTTAGGTTGTAATTAATCAAAATACGATCATTAATTAAATCTAACCACCGAATAACCTAGGATACGATCTCTAGATTCAACTTGGCAGTCACATTATGAATTGGAAAACAATCAATAAAAGCAGTAACCTCACACACTCGAGTTATCTAACCTAAGTCATGTTGTTCCTAACGATTAACGATCGTTAGAGCTACTCACAAAAATTAAAAGTAACGATTACGGATTACAATCAATATTTTAGCAATAGGGTCGAAATAAAACAATCAAAATAATATATCAAGATCATTAATCCTAAAACTATCAAAATCAATACCAACAACACAATAATCTGAAAAGAAATTACAACATTAAAATGATAGAAATAGCTTAACCGTGATTTAGAGTCGATATTCTCATTGAACCGGTGTCGAGAAACTAGCCCTCCATCTTCATTTTCATGCTCCAAGAGTGGGTCATATTGCTACTCACGATGAGACACATAAAAATGCAAGAAATTTTTCTGGTTCAGTGGATGGCCCTCACTGTGCTGCTCTTGCTTTATTTTTTAATGCCTCTGTTGATTTATTCTCCAACCCTTACCATTTATTTATGTGCCGCCTACTAGCTTTTTCACTGTTCCTGTAGCTTTTTTTCTTCGTTTTTTTCATTGTGCTTGTCTCTACCGCCACTGTTCCCTATGACCCCAACAGCTCTCCACGTTACTCCTTGGTTCCGCCACCACTTTTCATAGAAGATGGGACAATTTAATTAGGGTTTTGGATTTTTCAGAGAAGAAAATAAAATAAAACTAACTAATAAGCATATTTCATTCAATAGGGACCCGGTTCTTTGGTTCAATCTCGGCCTATACCTTAATTAAGCATATTTCATTAATTTGTTATTCTTTAACCTCTCCTAGCAATTATTAATCGTGGGTTAATAATTAGCTATAGTTTTTCCTATCAAGATACGAACATTAATTAAACCTAACCACCAAACAATCTAGGATACGATCTCTAAATTTAATTAGGCAGTAGTATTATGAATTAGGAAAATCGATTAATCAAGGAAACAACCATATATGATGTGTTATTTAACCTAGGTCATGTTATCCCTAATGATTACAAATCATTAGTCGCTATATGTGAATTTCAACATAACAATTACGAATTATATTGAAATTCTAACAATGGGTTTGAAATTAACGAGTCAATGAATGCATTAAAATCATCAATTCACAATACCCAATGTTCGTACACAAATAACCGAATAATAACAAAAATTTGATTATTCATACACAATACCCAAATTAATTAAAATAGGATAACACAATCAATTTCTAATGAGAAAGAAACAATAAAATAATAAAAAATACTTATCCTGGGTCGTCGGCATCGTTGTTATCTCCGACCCGGCATCGGAGTGCCTAGCTCTTTATGGGCCTTTCCTGAAAAATTGCTTCAGCCCTATTTTGTAACCTCAACTGAATACCCCTTCAGTCCCTTCACGCAACCACTGCATTAAACGCAGCTCAAAACGTTTCCCTCACTGCCAAGTTGCGCCACACTATTCCCTTGATGGATAATTTTCTGTCACTTCACTGGTCCACAAAACTGTACGCTTCTCTTCACGTCTCCTATAGCGTCTATTGCGTGATATGATATTTTCTGAACATTGCTTCCATCACCCTGTTACTAAAGTGGGTTCCTCTATCGCTAATGATGGCTTTTAGTATCCCGAACCTAGAAAGAATGTTAGCCTTAACAAAATTTGCAACAACCTTAACATCGTTAGTCCTAGTGGCTTTTGCTTTCACCCATTTAGAAACATAATCCACCGCAAGAAATATATAAGTAAAGCCAAAAGATGGAGGGAAAGGTCCCATAAGAGCAATGACCCAAATGTCAAAAATTTCACAGAAAAGTAAGGGGTTTGTGGCAATTGATCCTTATGGGACAGGTTACCTAACCATTGGCATCTATCACAGGATTTACAGAAGGTATATGCATCTTTGAACAATGTTGGCTAGTAGAAGCCACTCTCCAGAACTTTTTGAGCTGTCTGTTTTACTCCAAAATGTCCTCCGCAAGCGTACGAATGGTAGAAGGCTAAAATTAATGACGATTTATTTTTCGGTACACACCTTCTGATAACTTGATCTGCACAATACCTCCAAAGATAGGGGTCATCCCAAACATAATACTTCGCTTCACTCGGTAGCTTATCCCTCTGAGCCATTGACAAACCAACAGGTAATTCATTAGTTACTAAAAAATTGACGATGTTTGCATACCATGGTGGTGTTGCATCGGTAGAAAAATTGCTCATTCGGAAAGCTTTCTCGTAGAGGGATATCATCCTCTTCCTTTATCAAACAACTGAGATGATCTGCCACCACGTTTTCTGCCCCCTTCTTATCTCTAATTTCTAAGTCAAATTCCTGTAGAAGGATAATCCATCTGACCAGCCTCAGTTTTGCTTCTTTCTTTGTGAGCAAATATCGTAAAGTTGCATGGTCATAATAAACAATCACTTTAACACTAAGCAAATACGATCGAAATTTTTCCAAAACAAAAACCACAGATAACAATTCTTTTTGAATAGTGGAATAATGCAATTGAGCAGGATTTAAGGTCTTCGAAGCATAGTAAATGGCATGCAAAGCTCTTCCCACTCTTTGCGCTAGAACCGCCCCCATCGCATAATCGCTTACATCACACATGATCTCGAATGGGAGGTTCCAATATGTCTGTTGAATCACCGGTGGGGTTATCAGAAGCTCCTTAAGTTTGTTAAATGCTTCTTTGCACCTCTCGTCGAACTAAGGAGACATCTTGTTGAAGAAGCTTGCGTAGTGGTGCGGCTATCTTCGAAAAGCCCTTAATGAATCTCCGATAAAAACCTGCATATCCCAGGAAAAAACGCACTTCCCTCACAATAGTAGGGTAAGTTAAAGAAGAAATGATATCAATTTCGGACCTGTCTACTTCAATACCCTTCGCAGGTATCACATGACCTAGAACTATACCTTGGTCCACTAAAGTGACATTTTTCCCAGTTCAACTTAAGGTTAGTTTCTATACATCGTTCCAAGTTAATGGCAAGATTCTCAAGACATTCATCAAAAGAAGATCCATACACACTAAATTCGTCCATGAATACCTCAATAATATTCTCAAGATATTCAGAAAAAATGCTCACCATACACCTTTGGAACGTGGCAGGTGCGTTACACAATCCGAATGACATCCTTCGGTAGGCAAATGTACCGAATTAGCATGTAAATGTGGTCTTCTCCTGATCTTTCGGTGCGATTGGGATCTGAAGATAACCTGAAAAGCCATCTAAAAAGAAATAATAGTCATAACCAGCCAATCTTTCAAACATCTGATCAATAAAAGGAAGGGAAAAGTGATCTTTACAAGTAGCAACATTCAACTTTTTATAATCAGTACAAACTCGCCACCAGGTTTGCACTCGGGCAGGAATCAACTTACCTTCCTCGTTTGTCACAACAGTGATTCCAGACTTCTTTGGAACCACCTAGACAGGACTTACCCACTTACTGTCAGAAATTGGATAAATAACCCCAACATCAAGAAGCTTCAATACCTCCTTCTTCACAACTTCCATCATGGGAGGATTCAGCCTACGTTGAGCTTGCCTTGTAGATTTTATGTCATCCTCCAACAAAATGCGGTGCATGCATATGGAGGGGCTTATCCCTTGGATATCTACGATGGTCCACCCGATGGCCTTCTTATGCTCCCTCAGCATTCGAACCAGCTTCTCCTATTAAGTAGAAGTCAGCTCCGCTGAAATGATAACTGGGAGAGTCTGTTTATCTCCCAAATAGGCATACTTTAGATGTGTAGGGAGTGACTTCAATTCCAATTCCAGTGCCTCCGCATCAGAAGGTAACAACTTCTAGTAAGCTTCAGGTAGTTGAATAGAAGCCAAATCATACCTTTTTGAAGAGCTTTCTAATAAGTCCAATGTGGCTGTCATTTCCACAAGCTCCTCTCCCATCTCAACATTAGTGTTAGCTTCTACTTCTATTTCCTCGGTTAAAGCTATTTCCAAATGATCCCTATAACTTAATTTAAACATTTCTTGCACCAAAGGATCGATCACATCAACAGAAAAAACACAATGGTCATTAGGAGGATGTTTCATGGCATCAAAAATATTGAAATGAATTACTTCCCTATCAAATTCCATTGTGAGGGTGCCTTTACGAACATCTATCTTAGTTTGAGCCATATTAAGGAATGGTCTCCCCAACAAGATAGGTATCGGATTGCATGAGGTGTCATCATTCATATCTACAACATAAAAGTCTGTAGGAAACACTAACTCATTCACCTACACCAAAACATCCTCAACCATACCATAAGGATAAGCAATAGTGCAATCAGCCAATTAGATTACTACATTCATTTTTTCAAAGGGCCCAAATTCAAAGAAGCATAAATCGAATGAGGCATCACATTAATAGAAGCACCCAAATCTAACATTGCTCTACTGATCACAATATTACCAACTTTGCAAGGAATAGTGAACATACCTGGATCCCAGCATTTTGGAGTCATCTTCTTTCTGAATACTGTCAACACATTCTCATCCATCATCACTTTCTCATCACCCCTCAATTTCCTCTTATGTGTATATAGTTCTCTGTGAAATTTGGCATACCTTGGCACTTGCTTGATTGCTTCGAGCAAAGGTATGTTGACTTCTACCTTTCGAAAAGTCTCTAATATCTCTTTATCCTTGTCCTCCTTGTTTGGTCTCTAACTAATCTGCTCGGAAAAGGTGGAGGGTTAGTTTTAGTAATATTGGGACTTTCGACATTTACCTTCGTACTTGATTTTCTTCCTTTTCCAATTCCTTCTTGATCTCTTCCTCGGTAGCAATCTTTGTTGGGGTTCTTTTGGGACCTTCAACCTCCTTTCTGCCCCTCAAGGTTATGGCATTGATATTCTTCGGGTTCACCTCGGGTTGTTATGGCAATTTTTCTCCATCTTGAAATTCTAGGCAATTGAGCCTTACTACCATTTGACCAGTCCGTGCTCTGTTGGCTTGCTTAGGTTTCTTGTCGAAATTGTTGAAACTACTACTACACATCCTGTTGAAATTGCAAATTAGTAGTAACAAGTTTGTTAAGAATTTCTTCTAAAGATGCACTTGAACTTGAAGAAGAAGCTCCTTGTGTTCCTTGTTGCCTTGGTTGAAATCCTAGTGCCCTTGCGGCCAATTCTGGAAGTGATTTTGTTGTCGATTCCCTCCATAACTCAAGTTAGGGTGATCTCTCCAACCTAGGTTATACGTCTGCAAGTATGGATTGTATTGGTTCAGGAAGTTCCCTCCTGCAACATTCACGTGCTCTATACTCCCTTCTTGCAAAGCTGGGAACTCGTCAGTTCGATGGCTTGTGTTTGAACATATCCCGCATGCTTTCACTTGTGTCTGTCCAACTGCAATCTGTCTCACAAAAGATGTTAGTTAATCTAAACGATGTTCAATAGATGATGTGCTTACCTCATTTACTCGTCAAACATCATTACGAGTGCGGAATTGTTAGGTGTTAATGGCCATCTGCTTAAGTAATATGCTAGCTTCAATGAGAGTCTTCTCGCAAAGTACCCCACCACTTACCGCATCAACCAAACTCCCCTCCATTGGTAGCAATCCTTCACAAAAATATTGGATGAGAAGTTGCTCTGGTATATTGTGATGTGGGCAACTGGCACATAATTTCTTAAATCACTCCCAGTATTCGTAAAAAGACTCCCCATTGTGTTGCTTAATACCGCATATCTCCTTTCGAATACTTGCTGTCTTTGAGGTCGGAAAATATTTTTTCAAAAATAATCTCTTCATCTTCAACCAAGTATTCAGACTTACAGCAAGTAAATCAAATAGCCAATCTTTTGCTACATCCTTGAGTGAGAACAGGAAGGCCCTTAACATGATCTGCTCGTCTATCGGCCCATGAGGCTTCATGCTCAAACACGCCACATCGAGTTCCTTAAGATGCTTATGTGCATCCTCACTTGTAAGGCCATGAAAGTTAGGCAGTAAATGAATTAATCCAGATTTTAACTCAAAGGTAATATGTTCAGCAAAATTCGGATATGTTATGCATAATGGTCTATACGTCAGTCAACTCCCTTAGAGTTCTTGGATTTGCCATTGTGTCTTCGAATTTTTCTTTCAATTCGTTTACCAAACAAAGTTGACCTTGCTTCTCAATGCAATCTCCGTAATGTTCTCTCGGTCTTTGGATCAAGTTGCGCAATTTCTCAACGAGGAGACTTGGTCACTACCATGCACCAACACTAATGGACAATTAAAAATTAACAAGTAACAAAAAGAACGATTATAAGCAAATATATTCACAAAATATCAATTAAAATCAAATTCAAAAATTAAGCTAACACACTCCCTAGCAACGGCGCCAAAATTTGACAGCGCGTGTCGAGTGCACTGCAAAATTTACTTGACTTTGCACACTAAAATTGGTAGTTGTGGTAAGTCGGGATCGAATCCATAGGGAACGTTCAGTTAATTTCCGTAATAAAGTTAATTGATGCAAAGAAAGTATATTGGGGGTTTTTGGATTTCAAACAGTTTAGAAAATTAAAGTAAAAATAAACTATCAAAAATAAATTAAAACAAATAATCAAAAATGAGAAAAGTGTTAAGTATAAGTAAGGTCCGGTTCTAGGGTTAATCTCGGCCTAAGCATATTCAAGCATATTCCTTCATTCTAAAGTCTTTACAATTCTTTTCGGACTATTGATCTTAGACTAATAGAATGCTCTACAAATCTCGATTTTCTCTTAGGTTATAATTAATCAAGATATGATCATTAATTAAATATAACCACCGAATAAGCTAGGATATGATCGCTAGATTCAATTTGGCAGTCGCATTATGAATTGGAAAACAATCAATAAAAGCAGTAACCTCACACGCTCGGTTTATCTAACCTAAGTCATGTTGTTCCTAACGATTAACGATCTTTAGAGCTACTCATAAATATTAAAAATAACGATTATAGATTACAATAAATATTTTAGCAATAGGTTCAAAATAAAACGATCAACATAATATATCAAGATCATTAATCCCAAAACCATCAAAATCAATACCAACAACATAATAATCTGAAAAGAAATTATAACTTTAAAATGATAGAAATAGCTTAACCGTGATTTGGTGTCGATATTCCTGTTGAACCAGCGTCAGGAAACTATCCCCCATCTTCATTTTCATGCTCCAAGAGTGGGTCATATTGCTACTCACGATGAGACACATAAAAATGCAGGAAATTTTTCTGGTTCGGTGGTTGGCCCTCACTATGCTGCTCTTGCTTTATTTTTTAACACCTTTGTTAATTTATTCTCCAGCCCTTACCATCTATTTCTGCACCGCCCACTAGCTTTTTCACTGTTCCTGTAGCTTTTGTTCTTCGTGTTTTTTCCTTGTTCTTGTCTTTACCGCCACTGTTCCCTATGACCCTAGCAGCTCTCTACGTTGCTCCTTGGTTTCGCCGCCACTGTTTATAGATGATGGGACAATTTAATTAGCTGCTCACCTTTATAACCTTGTCGCCCTCTGCGTTGTCTAGCATTTTTTCCTCTCCTCTTTGCGCTGACACTATAGATGATAAGTCAAATAACAATCCATTCCTAAAACCCTCTACCTTATGCGTTATAATGCACAGCTCCTAAAAAATAACGCAGCATACGCTGCGTTAGCACATGCCTTTAACGCATGCGCTGCTGCGTTTCACGCAAATTATGCTTCAATTTGCTTTAGAAAATTTTGTCTTTTTTGTCACAAAAATATATCAACATATCCAACCTAGTAGTTAATACAAATTGAACACAAATCAAACAAGTTGTCCAATTTTGAATGATTTACAATGGATTCGTCTTGTTGAAATCCCAGTGGACCTTGATTTCTTAATTGAGTCCCTACATTGCTAGAACAAAAGAAAATCAAGTGGCTCTGTCACCCAGGATTATATATATTTAAATAAGGATTATTACCTCCCTAACCACATTGAGGTCTATTTAAGTGGAATTACTGCACGTTATTATTTTCCACTAGGAAGCAATCAGCTGTGACATGACTCTCTTCTCGGCATAGCTCACATATGTGCTCAATTAATTTGAATTAAGAGAAAGAGGTGGCTATTAGGCTATGTAATTGGATGATGAGGTTGTTGATTTCAACCTACAATACTGTCACTGAATCTGCAACAATCATTCCTTTTAGATCTTAGAAGGTTGATGATTATCTACTTCATTTCAATGTCTAAAGATAATTATTTTTTGCCATCTTTTATAACAGATCATGCATCACTTGCACTCGTGGTTATGTAAATCCTTGATGATAGGCGTTGAACCCTAGCCTTATGAAGTCCATAAGGGTCTTTTGCTCTCTGTGATGTATTTCCTCCATCATCGTTCTTTCTATCTCTTCTTTCCATTTAACTCTTTAATTCATCATTCTTTCCTTGAGATGTCTAGATTGATGTGTTTTATACTTTGCATCCATAATCTCCTTTTTTTCTTATATCATAGGATTAGGTGGCTCAATCACAAAAGAAAGGGTAACAATTAGAAATCAAAGAAATTCATATCACCTTAACACTAAAATCCCCAGCAACAATTCCTAAAGCTTGATGAGCAAGTTTTATATCTAATAATAAAACTCTAAATACTCGCAAGTATACAGATCATTTCTTGTAGTATAAGAGCTTATCCTTCCCATGAGGATTATTCAATAAATAGCAATTTAAACCTAACTTTGTCTAAGGTATTCAGAAATTAATTTAAATTAAATTCAAATAAAATAAATTGAAATAAATAAATAAAACAAAATAAGTAATCAATTAACAAGTGAGTTGCCAATTAAATTAAGGTTTGATCAAGATTGAATACTTAGGAACTATTCTTTCTTTATTTTGATTCCTTACTATTATTGATTCAATTTATGTGTTTGATCCTAGATTTTTGAAGGTATTGATTATTCTCTTTCAAGATCTAATCAATTAATCCTAATTGAATTTGAATTTTCTAGATTTGCAATCGCTCGATTTACAAAACTATCCTGAACATGTTCAATTAGTTCTGAAGCTATCTAATAGATAATCAATTTCATAACCAAGATATCTCTTCTATTCATCATTAATTTGATAATTATGGGTCTATTACATTTTCAACTCTCGTTATACAAATGAACACTAATTACTTTGACTCATTCCTCGATTTGTTCTCAAGTTTATGTAAGAACAATTATCACAATTATCAAGAAATATATTGATTTAAACAATAAATGTCACAAAATAATTCCTAATATGAGTTTAGAATTCCATAAACATGTTTAACATCAAGGAAATAAGATTACACATTAATAATAACGAAAGAAATAAGGTTAAATAATTTTAAAAACTCTATTTGCTCCTTGATCTGGAAAGCTGGAATTTTCTGATGTTTTCTTGATGTCTCCACTTTGATTCAATGGCTCCTACTTTTTTTTGTTTTTCTTATTCTTAAATAGTTCATTAAGGTTCTAGGGTTGTTTTCAATGGTTTCCCCACTTAATTTGGTTTTAGAAATAACCCTGAATCCTAAAAGATACAAAAAAAGTCATGTATAGAAATCTCCTATCACGATCGTGCTCTTTGAGTAATGATTGTGCTTCACTTGGTTCGACCTCTGTCACTATCGTGCTCAATTATGCATGACCGTGACACCTTCAAGTTTCCTCCATCTTCTTCATTCTTCAATTTCATGATTTCCAACACTAAAAAACACATAAAACACCTTATGGAACATAAAATTAAGATCCAATCATTGCTTTAAACCAAACAAACACTTATAATAAATACAAACATTAACAATAACACGTTTCTAATCCTATATACATTATAATAATCTTATAAATACTTGAAAACACACTTAAACACTAAGCAAAGAATAATATAATCTTCACCTATCACATACCATCTATCTTAACACAGAACTTAACGTCAACTTATTTTGCTAAAAAATGAAATTTGAGGCATTTTAACCCCATTTAAAAAAAATGGTTTATAATTACAAAATTGAATAAAGTTTGAGCTTCTTTTTTTAAAATTAACCTTTAGTTTCATTACCTATTATTTCCTTAAAATATTTGTATGTCATTTCCTTTAGCTCTCCTTATTTTTGGTAAGTTACACAATTAGGGTTTATGAAGGAACCAAATTTATTGGTGTTTCTTTTAAAGTTGCTTTGTAAAAATAATTTAAGTTTTTATCCCTATATTACAGCCA
>JAOSBP010000003.1:21173712-21188871 GCA_027563825.1 Erythroxylum mucronatum
GTTTGCCAAATCCTAAGTGGGAACTTAGGTAGAGGACATAGGTCTTAGCACCGAACCTCTATAAAAACAGTGTTTGCTCTTCTTCCCTACTCTTTATATTTATATTTAGTTAAATTGGTTTTGTGTGAATTAACTTCTAATTTTATTGTAAAACTTTACAAAAAGCGTTAGAGATCTATTCAACCCCCCTTCTAGATCATTTACAGACATGTTTCAAAATCCATGGAGTTTCTGACTAGTTTAAGGAGCTCAATGCGCAAAAGGACAGAGGGAGAGCAAACTTGGCACAAGCAGTAGACACTCCTGTAGAGAACACACAAGAGCAGAATGAGGATAAGCCATGGAATGGAGGGGTATCTTCGGATCTAGCAAACTTCATTCAACAGGAAATAAGCAAAGCAATTAAGGGCAAGGCTGCTGGTGAGGTAAAATATTCAGGATTCCAAAATTATGCAGGTAATGCTACACACTCTGTGAACATGGCTACTAAATATCCTAATTCTTGGCTTATTGATTCGGGTGCTTCCACACACATGATGAATGACCTGAAACTTTGCACTGGGTATGTCACTAACACAAATGTTTATGATCATATGATACTCCCTGATGGGACAAAACAAGAAGTTGTTCACATTGGACATGTACAAATTGGGGACAAAATCACCCTCAGAGAAATATTACACATGCCGAATTTCTTCAAGAATTTGTTGTCAGTTAATAAGCTCACTACACAAAATGAAATTGCTGCCATTTTCCTATCTAACAAGTTGTTTTTGCAGGACCTTCGGACTAATGATGTCATAGCAATCATCAAGGCAGTGAATGGATTATATGAGTTAACTACCGAAACCTTCCTACCATCAAATACCCTCAAAGGTCCTTCCTTAGAGTTTTACAATTCTAAAAATTCTGCTCTCAATGTTACAATAGCTTTTGATTTATGGCATTCTAGGCTAGGGCATGTATCCAAGGAAAAATTACAGCACATCAATGAAATTAAAGTTTCTGTTCCTCTTAAACATGAATGTCAAATATGTCCCTTAGCCAAACAGCACAGAAACCCCTTTCCCAGACATGAAATACACTCAAACAAGCCTTTTGAAATTATTCACATGGACCTATGGGGACCCTACAGTGTTCCTACAATGCATGGTTCACATTACTTCCTTACCATTGTGGATGACTTCACTAGAGCCACTTGGACTTTCATTCTTAAACACAAGCACCAAACCCAATCGACCATACTACAGTTTCTTAAAAACATTGAGAGACAATTTAGCACCAAAATCATGAAAATACAAACAGACAATGGAAGGGAATTCATTAATCAAGAATGCACCAACATGTTCAAAGAATTGGGAATCCAACACCAAAAGAGCAGCCCATACACACCCCAACAAAATGGGGTGGTAGAAATCAAACATAAACATCTCCTCCAAATCACTAGAGCCCTTCTTTTCAAAGCCAACTTACCTAAGGGATATTGGGGAGAAGCTTTATTGACTGCTACATACCTTATCAACCGAATCCCAACCAAGGTCCTAGGGTGGCTGAGTCCTTTTGAAAAACTGCACAAAAGAAGACCCAATTATGAGCATCTAAAAACCTTTGGCTGTTTATGCTTTGCCCTAGACAAAACACCAAACAAAACCAAATTGGATCCTAGATCAAAAAGGTGCATTTTCCTTGGGTACATGCCAGACTATAAGGCATATAGAGTCATGGACTTGGACACCAAGACAGTGTTTGTGTCAAGAGATGTAGTGTTTTATGAAAACACTTTTCCCTATGCAGATCAAAACCCAACCCCTTCACAGACCACTGACCCCTTATTCTCGAATATTCTCACCAATGAAGATGCAGATTACCCTATGCAAACACCACTCACCACACAACCAGCAGAAAACTTACCCCAACCATCTGATAATACCCCACCCGACAGTCCACATGACCAAAACACCATACCTATTGCACCCACACAAAGAAGAAGCAGCAGAACCCACTTACCTCCAAAATACCTACAAGATTATGTCCTCCAATCCACAGCTCAGCAGTCCACTCACTCCCTTGCTGATTGTCATGCTGCATTGCAAGTCCACTGTCCTGCAGGAACAAATGAGGAAGGATTACAGTCATTCAACATTCAACACAGCAGCAATTACAGCATCTTTATCGGTAATGTTTCCAGAACCTTTGAGCCATCATCTTATGAGACTGCTAGTAAAGATACAAGGTGGGTACATTCAATGAATGAGCAATTGTCTGCCTTGGAGAAAAACGGAACTTGGCACCTAACTGAATTACCTAAAGGAAAGAAGGCCATAGCCTCTAAGTGGGTGTACAAAGTGAAGAACAATTCGGATGGAACAGTAGCAAAATTGAAGTCTAGACTTGTAGCCAAGGGGTTTAGTCAAAGGGAAGGGGCTGACTATTCTGAGGTCTTTTCTCCAGTGGCAAAAATGGTGACAATAAGAATATTCCTAGCCCTAGCTGCCTCCAAAGGGTGGCCAATACATCAATGTGACATTAATGATGCATTTCTCCATGGCCACCTAGAGGAGGAGCTATACATGCTGCCACCACAAGGTTACACTAGAGCTAAGGAAGGACAGGTATGCAAGCTTATCAAATCAATTTATGGCCTAAAACAGGCTGGAAGACAGTGGCACAAAGAACTATCCTCCAAATTATCTTCAATGCAATTCACAAAATCAGAAGCAGATCATTGTTTATACACTAGAGGCACAGGACATGCTTTCATAGCAATAATTATCTATGTCGATGACATTTTGATAACAGGGGAAGATGAAGATCAGATTGTATCAGTCAAGACAACATTAAACTCAGAGTTCACCATCAAGGATCTCGGGTATGCTAAATTTTTCCTAGGAATTGAAATAGCAAGATCAAAGGATGGCATGCTGCTTACCCAAGGTAAATACATTCGAGACCTTCTTCAAGAGACTGGGCTGTTGGATTGCTCACCTTGTGCTACCCCCATAGTCCCTGGCACAAAATTAACCATCGAGAATGGTAAGCCACTCGACAAGCCAGAAGAGTACAGAAGAATAGTAGGAAAACTACAGTACTTAGGGTTTACCAGACCCGACATCACGTATGTCACCCAGCAACTTAGCCAATTCATGAGTCATCCCCGACTACCACACTGGGAGGCAGCCAAAAGGGTTTTGAAATACCTAAAAGGAACGCAAAATCTGGGAATTTTTTATGGATTTGAAGAAAGCCCTAACCTTTCAGCGTTCTCCGACTCTGACTGGGGCAGCTGTGTCTTTACCCGACGTTCTCTAACTGGGTTTTGCGTCTTCCTTGGACAATCACCGATCTCCTGGAAAACAAAAAAACAGTCGACGGTGAGTCGCTCTTCAGCCGAATCGGAGTACAGAAGCCTAGCTTCAACTACATGCGAAATAAAGTGGATCGCACAACTCTTACACGCTTTTCAGCTTCACATTCCGAAACCCATACCTTTGTACTGTGACAACCAGGCGGCGATTTACATCTCTCGGAACCCAGTCTTCCACGAGCGCACGAAGCACCTAGAGATCGATCTTCATCTGGTTCGGGACTGCGTCACCCTGGGTTTTCTGGAGCTCCGACACGTGAACACGACTGCCCAACTTGCAGATCTGTTCACAAAACCTCTGACCGCCCGAAGCTTCTCGAATCTCCTTTGCAAGCTCGGTGTTGTCGGCTTCACCCCCAACTTCGGCTTGACAGGGGCGTGTTAGAGAGTCCATGTTAAGCTTCTACTATGGGCCAGCATACGGGCTTAGCATTTAATATCCATGAGGCCCAGTTTTTATTTCTTGCCTTCATCTGTCTTTATCTGCTTTTCCCTTTCTGCCTCTGGCTCTGCCGATATGTACATTTCGCCCTTGCTTTTCCTTTGTACAGCCTGCCTTTGCTTTTGTACAGCCTGCAAGCCAACATTTCGTTATTCTCAGGTTTAGCAGGATTTTCCACCAATAGCAGTAGGGTAGCTTCTGTATATATTTTCTCACTTTGTTTCAATGCAAGCATGAAGGAAATACCTTTCATCATCTCTATCGTGTATCCTTTCAATTATGGTTTCTTTAAGCCTGCAGAGAAGTTGAACGATGTTCTAGATGCCTGTAAAATAATCATAGGAGAAGAATAGATGAAGCAATGTTTCTAGTTAAGTTTTAAAAAGTCTATAGTCGTTAATGAGTCACAATCTATCGATTATTGCTAGTTTTTGCTTCATTAATAGCCAAATTAGGAAATAAACTTTAAGAAGTGCTTGCTTAAACCATATTGTAACATACCATGCTACTTTTTTATGTTAAGTGCAAAGATTTTATTGCATAAAGAGTTATTGCATTGGCTTAAGTAGCGTTTTAACCATGGAAAGGACTCAACTTATCTAAGGTTTTGCATAAAGAGTTATTCCAGAATCAAGGATGAGCAAGTATAACTACAAAACCACTCAGCACCCTCCATGGATTTAGCTTAGAACTTTTAGGGAAGAGGTGCTTTAACCTTGGCATTAAAGAGGCCCTATTTAATAAACCAAACTTACTCCAATTATCAAACCATAGAGAAGCACTCATGTCATTTCTAATTTTGCATTTAATATATTATTCGAGATGTTCCCTCAGCTTGAGTAATTGTGACATAAACCATGAAGTTATGGGTTTAATGTTGACCTCCTAGAAGCTTTGATCTTTCAAGAAGTAAACATGAATCTACCTGACGTATAACTCCTCTCTATTTGATAAGATTGTCTAAATTCTTTTAGCTATAAGAACTTTGTTAATTAAGAATATTGGAAGACTAACAAGACCCCCCTTCATCCTTTGGCATACAAACTTTAGAACACTGAACTTTAACCATTAAATTCTTAGTTAAGTCACTCGACCATATGAATCTTCTCATCATCTTCTTAGTTGTTTTGATTAGACCTTTATATAGAAAAATATGAGATCACTAATAGGTGTTTAAAGAATTGATGATCGAATTAATGAGTTGCAACTTACCTGCAAAAGAGAGACACTTGTTGCACTAATTTCTAATTCTTTTCTGAATCTTCTCTAGTCTTTATAGGTGATTCTTCTAATAGAGATAAGCAATCTAACATAGGTAAAAGGAGACTCTCTAAGATGGAGGCCAGTGATAGACGATAACCACCTACTAAGATGTTTGGCTCTTGTGGATATAAACAAGGGTTTTTTCTCTCTATGGATGGAGAGACTATGAAGCTCCTTGAATGTGTGTAAGGCATATATCAATGTGTAAATAGATTTGTCATTAGCTTAAGAATAGAAGCAATCCATCTACAAAAAAAAAAATACTAAAAAGTCTCAACTTCTTGCATTTATTATTAAGTGTCCAGTTGGTAGCTAGGCATGCCACTGAGGATTGCATTAGCTCCTCTATTAGAGTGAAAAGGTCAGTTGGTAGCTAGGCATACTACTGAGGATTGCACTAGTTCCTATACTAGAGTGAAAAGGCCATATCCAAATGTTGTCCTGAGTTAGTTCATGAGCATTTATCTTTAGTGAAATAAGTGTTCTTAGAGAATTGAAGTTTATGAGTTTGTATAAAGGACCTAGCTCATGCCATCGGTCAAATTAGGAGAAAGTTCCTTTTCTATTGCCAATCTTATGCCTAATTAAAGGTTGCATCTGATCTTCTTGTATTCAGGATTTATTGCACATCTTTGAGTTTATTAAAATAATCCAAATGCTCTCCTCTTTGAAGTGATATAGGTATGACCATTTGACTAAAATATCATCATAGTCATTGCATAAGTTCTAGAGCCTTTTAGCTAGTAGTTCTTTACTCAGGAATTTAACAGATGTGATTCCTACCCAAATTATTTGGGTTAAAAGACTAAGAACCATTTCATCTTGAGGAGCTTATTGTAGCTATTAATAACACTCCATAGAAAATCCGTTAGCTTCTTGTCCATTTCTTTCATTATCCCCTCAAGAAGAGCCATGTGTGAGCACCAATGAGTAGCTAAGTTATTTAAAACATAAATTAAGAGTTATAAAATTCCCCCATAACTTAGGAGTGTATTGCACCAAATACTGATTTTTTTGTATTGGAAGGGGAAAAACAATCTTAAGAAGATTGGATTTTGTTAATGATTGGTACACGTAAACAATTGAAAGTAATAGGGGCTACGGTGATTCCTATTAAGCTAATTAAGTTATATATTTAGGGGTCTGCACCAACTGAAGTGATGAAGAAGATCTTACTTGGGTTATAGCTTAACCCAGAAAGGAGTTTACAAGATTCTAGAGTGGGTATAAGTAGATAGATGGAAGTTGGAGAAGCTCCACAAAGCCAAATTAAATCATCTGAAAAAAAAGTTAAGAGATCTTTTGTTTAGAGCATCTGTAATGGAATTTGAAGTTGGTTCCCTTGAGATTCTTGTACTTTTCATTTTGGTGTAAACCTTCATGTTGATGGAAAACAAGGCAAAAAAACAGGATTCCCCTGTCTTAGGCCTTAAGTTGATTTGAATATCCTACTAGGTTCACCATTAATGATAATTGAGTAGGAGATTGTGGTAATGCAAGCTTGCATTCATTGAACAAATAGGTTAGGAAATCCCATAGCATGTAATGTGTCTATGATAAAACACCAGCTGAGGTAATCAAATGCTTTACCAAAGCCTATCTTGAAAGAACAGCTTTTGATTGATTTGTTGCTACAATAACTTATAAAAAAATCCTATGACATAAGTATGTTATCCCTAGTGGATCTTTTATAGATGAAGGCACTCTGAGTAGGCCTAATTATCTCCTTCAAATGTTCCTTCATCCTATTGATTATCACCTTTGAAATAATTTTGTATATGACAGTGTAACATGTAACAGGTCGATACACATTAAAATACTTTGTAGTAGGAGTTTTGGAGATCAAGCAAATATAGGTTTTGTTTAGTTCAATTAATAGCCTATCACTTTAAAAAAATTTCCTAAGCTACTTTTGGTTATTTGGCATTAAAGTCATCTGGACCAGGGGATTTATCTGTGTTAAATGACAATAGACTGTTCCTAATTTCCTCACCTCTGACCTTGTTTAACAAGTCAAAATGCACATGTGCAGGTATTAATCCCTCAAGGCTATTAGTTATCCCTTCAAAAATTCTAGTAGTAGAGATGGAAGTGCCCAAAAGGTTCTTAAAGTGGGTGTAAGTCATGTCCTTCAATTCCTCTTAGGTTTGAGCAATGTTTCCACACCTGTATTGGAGACAGATAATCTTGTCTTCATCCTTCTGGACTGTATAGAATTGCAGTAGTATTTAGTGTTTCTATACCCTTCCTTTAATCACAGCATCCTAGACTTTTGCTTCAACTGGGAATCAATGTTTCTTAGTGACTCCATGTACTTTTGGATCATTCATGATTCTTGTTGTTTATGGTTTGGGTTCTCAGGGTTAAGTGCAAGTCTCTCCTAACAATCAGTAAGGGAATCTAAGGACTTACTTTTAACAAGATGCATTGGATCAATATGTCCCCTTTGTATATTTATCAGCTGAACTTTAATTGCCTTTAAGCTTTGTGAGCATTTATATGTCTGTGATCCTGTCTGACCAGCTACAAGACCTCTCAAAATATCACCTTTGAACCCTGGACTACTGATGAGCGTACTGAACAACCTGAATGGGGGTTTCCTCTATTTGTGCAGTTTCTAACAAATATGTAAAAAAGTGCGTGATCAAAGATGATGGAGCTTCCAAAGTTTGTATAATTTTGTGCAAGTATGGATAGCCAAGGAGAATTCACCAAGCTTCGATCATGTATCTTCTGCATGAACCAATCTCTAGTTTGATTATTACACCATATGTAGATGTTGCCAATGTACATCAGATTAGTCAATCCGAGGTTCTTGGTTAGTGTCTGTAGTTCACAAGGTCCTTTATTTTGGTCTCCACAAGACCAACAAAATGGAATTTTTTTAAGGTATAAAATATCCTTAATTGGCAACTATTTATTATGTCTATTCACGCTTCTAACATTCCAAACTAATATCCATTAGAGCGAGGTTTTACCTTGCCTTTTCTTAGATTTCCTGCCAAAATTGGTTTTGCTTGGTCCTGGATCATCTGGGATAAAGGAGCCTTCATCTGTGCTTATTTCCTCTGACGTCCCACCTATATTGGCCAAACCTTGTTCCAATTGCCCTCAGGTCCATTTCCTCTATCCACATGGATTTCTTTTTCTCTTTTTTCTTCAACTCTGAATGGCTCAAGTTCGCAACCTCTTTTTATGGAGTATCAATTGTCTGTGAGATTAAATTATTCTCCTTCCTTGAAGTTTCCACAGGCATGTAACTCAAACATTATTATAGCCTCTAAAAGAACCTTGGATTTGCATCAATGCAAATGTGGACAAATCTAATCCTCCTAAACTTGGCAATGTTCTCATCCAAACTTATTAGTTGACTTAATTCTCTCTGCAGACCAATACTCCATGAGAAATGTGTGAAAATTAGCCTAGATAAGGATGGTCTTTGACAACTTGTCAAGTCACACCAGTACATCACTTCTTGATGAAGATTGATTATCCTTGTAGATGGTAGGGACCAGAATCAATTTTCTATACCTGTGCCTTTATGAACCTTTACGAAGATTTTGAAGATGATATAGTCATCTTCACTCAGCATTACACCTTCCCACCGTCTACATTTCTAGTTTTCGCTAGCCCATTTCTGGATACGAGGAAAAGCCATTCTTTTTTCCAAGAAAGGGGAGAATATCTCTAACTGGTCTGGATCTAGTCCGGATTAACAAGAAATAAATTGAATTGCTGAATCTTACTCTCAGTCGCCAGAATCTTTAAGAAGATTGAAAGTCGTGGAACATAGGCTGACTTGAAAACTGAAAAAACATCGAGTTAATGTTTACAATACATCCCGACAATAACTCCTAATCTCTAAACGATATCCCAACTTTGTTAGATAGCTCTGGTGAGAATCTGACAAACACGACAGTATATGTTTTCTCAAATACTAAGGTAAATATGACTAAAATTGTACAATTTCTAGATCCTATGGGACCATCCAAGGTACAAAATTATTTAACAAATTATGCTCACATCAACCTGCAGCAATCCAACTACATTAAGCTTAAGCAAGCCTACCAACTAAAACGACTAAAACTGTTAAAAAGTATACGTCGCCAATCCCTATTCCAAAATGAATGCCTGAATCAGAATAATAGGAATACCGATGAACTGAAATGGCATATTTTGCCATATTAACCAATTACTAGGAACAGATGATTCTCACACCAGAACTCTGAGAATATTATAGCAACATTTCAGCTATTTGGATGGCATTTAGAGCAGCTCCCTTCCGTATTTGATCACCGCATACAAAGATATCCAACCTGCTTGGTGTCGCAAAATTAGTAGCAAGCTTTGGAACGGGCGAAAATATGAGAAGAATATACATACTATTTGAACAAAATATGGGCTTTACCCGTGATTCCTGTCTTGAGAAAGATCTTGACGGATCCTCCCAACTGCAACATCATCTTTGTTTGACACCTCTAATGGGGTAGGGAAGTGATTGGATGCTCGATCATCAATAATCACAAGTCCAGGAGCATTCTTCAAAATTTCCCTTGCTGAGTCCTGGAAAACAAGGAACCAGTTAATGAAAGGAATAATTAATTTTCAGGAAGACAGGCAATAGTCAAACATTCTTCTATAAAACGACAACTTGCTTGAGGAAAAAAAAATATTCCACAATTCCTTTTTTTTCTGAAACATAACTATTCCATATTTCTGAGACTATATGCAAGGGAAAATAATAATTGACAAACATCACCATCGTCAATGACAAATACTCATCCGAAACACCAGAATTGTGTTAATTGACAAGTTGAAATCTTGAGGAGGAAAATGATTTTGTATATGTCCCCACGATACACCAGAAAATAAAAAGAGTAAATTATTGCAAGTATTGGCAAGTGCAGATTCACTTCTAATAACTCATCTCATATCCTTTGACGTTATGTTAATCAGAATAATCAAATATGTACAAGTGGTCAAGTAAACCAAAAAGGTTGACCAACAAAACTATCATATCAAGAAAAATTGAATTGGACATTAGGACCATGCACCACACCGCATTGAAGTTAGCAGTAACTGATGACAACTTAGGAAGCAAACTATGTGAAACCCAATCAGGTTATAAAGTCTTTCCACAACTACATTCTATTTGACAATATTTTGCTGTTGTGAAGTGTTACCTATTTCACACGCCAAACTCTCAATAACGTGCTCAGCAATCTATACATGAAACATTTCATGTGATCATAATCCTATCGCATTGAATGTTTTGATGTTTCACAAGTCTATGCTATGAAGACCATTTTTTACATGGGTGTAAGCTTTCTAACAATAGAGAGCATAAGGTCGGGTGGAAACTTGGAATTTTAATGAATTTAAATAATTAGAGGGGCAACCATTGACAAATTTTTGCAATGGGCATTCTCCTTTTCTTTCTCTATTTTCCTCTTGGAACTTACATTTATGCCCATTTAAGATGACATAATGTGTAGCAGTACTGCAAATACTATGATCGAAGGCAGTTTACCTTAAATAATTAAATGGTACGCCAACAAGGAACTCATCCAAAAAAAAAAGGAAAAATAAGGAAAAATGACATATCAAGTCCAATTAATGGCAAAATGTGATAATTGAGATCCATAAGTGAAGATGGTACAAGTGCACAGTTGAGAAGCCTCCCGTTTCGGGATGAATGAAACAAATCTTCATGATATGGCATGAAAAAAAAACGTAAATTCTAAAGTATACACAAAAGGTTAAAATTATGGCTTCCACATAATTACTGAATGAAACCTTATCTTACTTTCCAGGAAAACAATGAATAATAGAGATTATAGGATAATGAAATAATTGGCAGCAATGTTTTGAGTTTTGTGCTTTTTGCAATGTTTGGCTGTGTTGGCTGGTGGAAGTAGGTGTTGATAATGGGTCATACTTAATTGTGGTTGTTTTTCTAGTTGAGTTCTCTCTTGTAGGTAGCTTTTTTAGCTTGTGCTGATTTGTTCGGTGACCTTGTCTTAGGTCTCTAGCCTCTGTGTGGCTTTGGAAGCCAAGGATCGTTTTCAGGTCCTTAGTTTTGTACTAAACATTCTTTTATTCTCCTTTTATAATAGTTTTTTCTCCTGATTTACCAAAAAAAAAAAATTAATTGGCAGCAACTCAAACAAAGAAGCTTCCTAAATGCTTCATTGGAATCTTGATCGAGCATTAGCATACTCACAAGGAACCAAAATACAAGAGGGGAATTTACTTGGTACTTGTGGCATTATTTACCTCATCAAGTGGCTTCTCAAATTGAAGATTAACACTTTCGGCATGAGCACGCATGACAGGAACTCTTATGCATGTTGCAGTCACTTTAACGGTATCATCATTCTGGGAAAAGAGCATATTTTATTAGATCATAGATCCATGATATGCACAAAGGATTGAGGAACAAAGCTTAAATAAGCCTGCATGTTCAAAACTTACCCAGATTTTTCTGGTTTCTTTCACCATTTTCATTTCCTCTTCATTGTACCCGTTTGATAGAATGGGAGCATTGTGAGAAAATAAATTGAAAGCATACTGCAGTTAAAAGCTGATATTAATTAGAGAAAACTTACGAGCACAAATATTCAATGATGGTGAAGGAGATTCTGGGACACAGATAAACCTGTTGGTTAAAGATATTACAAGTGGGTGATTTGCCTTCCAAGACCTAATTAGTGGGTAAATACATACCAAAAGTATCAGCTTCTGTTCCCATAAGTACAAATACTTCACATTGTACTCTCAACATACAAAAAGATATACAGATAACTTAAAACCTCGCGAGTTTGTAACTCAAGTTCTTCCATTGCAGCAGCTCCGGCACCACTGGCAGCCTGATATGTACTAACGACCATGCGTTTTACCTGCAACATCAACAATTCTGGTTAAAATAGCTTAAACCATCTTAAATAATACGGATTGGCTTATCAAGTAGCTTTCATTTGTCTCGTAACTGATAATGTTTAATTAAAACCAAAAATTCCATAACTTGATCACCTCACCACAAGGCATCAACTATTTTCATATCATTGATGACTGAAGGTCTTTGCTTGTTAAAATGTTAAAATGGGTGATATGTCATTTGCCATAACAATAACTTGAAAACAAAAACCCTCAAGGATCCAGCTGAACATAAAAACCGACTAATCCATTCAAAACTACCTTAGCATGCCGATGCAATGGAGTGGCAGCCACCAAACAAATAATAGTAGAGCAATTTGGATTCGCGATCAAAGCACCCTTTCCTATTCCAACTTTAATCCCTTCCATAGCCTCTGGATTCACCTCCGGAATCACCAAAGGTACACCTTCAGACATTCTAAATGCAGAACTGTTATCCACCACGATGGCGCCCTTATCGACAGCCACTGGACCAAACTGCTTACTAATCGACCCACCGGCGCTAAACAGCGCGATATCGATACCTTCGAAGCTGTCCAACGTAAGTTCTTCAACTGTGTAGTCCCTGCCTTCGAAAGTCAATTTCTTGCCCGCAGAACGTTGGGAGGCGAGCATTTTAATGGAACGATATGGGAAGTCGCGATCGGAGAGGACAGAGAGAAACTCTTGGCCTACTGCGCCGGTGACGCCAACAACGGCGATTGAGGGGGCGGTTTTGTTAAATGACATGCGAATTCGGGAAGCGGAGGTGAATTTGGGTGTGGGTTTAAGGGAGGTTTTGATAGTGAAAAAATGCGGTTGCTGGTGGGGGTGAGTAAGAGCTGCCATTTCCAAGGAGAGAATGAGACTAACAAGATTCGGAAGATAATGGGTTTTAGGGAGAGTAAGAAACAAAAGTCGGGAGGAGGATGGGGTGGCGGCCGAGAGAAACGGTGAAAGGGGTTTGCTGTTGCTAATGTAAAATTGGTTTTTTTTGGTCTCACCGTAGCATGCAAATGCAAGGCTGCTGACATTATTTATCTCAAAACCAAAAACCTAGACTTCCTTTGTTTTTTATGATTTAAGATTGAGAATCGCGAAAGTTTCTTTGACATGCAAATAGTTAGACATATCGATCTTGGCTTTGTACATGAACCAGCCTTAAATTCTTGAGACAATTGTTTTATTTTATGAGGTGTCTATAAATTAATAAAGAAATTAATCATTGGTTCCGCCAGTGAATATTCTAGTCTAAGATTGAAAAAAAATAGTTACACATATGTTAAAATTTTTATCAAAATAATTTTAAGTTTATATTTTTTGTTAAAATTTTAATTTCAAACTTTAAAAAATACCATTTTTAAATTCTTAAAAAAAATTAAATTTTTTTAATCTTATAGAAGAACTTATTTTCTTTGACTTTTATTAAATAATAATAACAAAGCCTGCGCAAAATGAAAATCATACGTAAACTAATTAAATATTATTTGTATGATAATTTAACTCAACTCTTAAATTTAATCAAATTAATTAAATTTGATTTTAGATCGAGTCATTATGTAAATAATATTTAATGCATCCATATCAGATGTGCATATTACATATGTTTTTATCGTCATTTTTAATTATAATATAAGATTTTTTGAAAGATAAAAATTAAAAAAAAATTTAATTAAAATTATCAAAATTATCAAAATTTTTAAAATTTCTTAAAACTACAAATAAAATTAAAGATAGTACCAGCTCGCCCAACCTAACCGTCTACCCTATTTTTAAAAAAAATTAATAAAATAACGTCATTTTTTATATTCTTATCAGCCCACAGGCCGAACTCGAGCCCGGCAAAGATTGTGATCCTTAAATAAAATATGTATCTTTTACGAACAATATACCACTTTTATATGACAAATAACTAAGTTTTTCTTATAAATCAATTTATATCTATTTTAATCAATTTATTAATTTTAATTAGTTAAAGATAATGGTATGGAGAGCTAGCCTTAGAGCAATTAGTAAAATTATTTTTTTATAATAAGAAAGTCACGAATTTGAGTGACAAAAATTGTTTCTGTATAAAATACAAAGAGAACGCTGCTTATAATTGATAACCTCCGCCTTATGCATGGGGCACTATCTAAAAATAGTGGTATGTGTTGTAATCAAAAATGAAAAAGAAAATACTTTTTTGAAGAAATAATAATTGAATTAATCAAAAGAAAGAGTAGAAGGAAATTGCCAATTACATTCAAGGATTCATAATCAAAACAAAAGCTAGTTGCATAGTCATTATGTGACTGTTACCTACTGCCATTTTGCTTGACATCAAATTTACCTATAATGAGATCAACGTATATTCTTATTTTGTTGAGTATCATTGACATGTCACGATTAATTTAAAGCACACCTTAAATAAAGAGGAATAATAATTAAAAAGGTCATCATTTATTTCAATTAAAAACAAAAAAAATAAAAACCTTTAACAAGTATGATAAAAAAAATTAAAAAGGTATAAATGAGAGAATTTAGATAACTTCTTTGAATATAATAAAACAAAAGGATCAAGGTTAAGTAATATTGAAAAAATTTAGTTTCCTAAGACTTCAAAAGGTAGCACTATGATTTCTGGAGTAGAAAAAAGTCCTAATGAAAAAATTACTAAGATAAAATTGATTAAGACAACAAAAAGAATTAATGAAATTTATAAGACAATAAAGGATTGAATAGGAAAAGGTCCTAATTAGAGGAAGAAAAATAATTGTAATGTTTACCTTCATCTTTATTGATTGGGTTGTTAATCAATTAACATTTTTAAGATTGGAAATTTAAATTATTTTTATTTTCTTATTTATACTTTCTTGTGAAGACTTGAATTGCACATTACAATTTTATTAGTTAATATTAATTTTAGATTTAGTTTAATTAAATAAAAAGCTTTTGTAGGTTGATTTCAGAATTCGAATACTTATCTTGGGCGTATCTGCACCAAAGACTTATTTCAATTATTTTCAAAATTACTAATTGAACTTATTCAAACCATGTAACACCCAAATACTCCCTGGGAGGATAACTGGATGCCACCCAAGACAGAACAAATAAACCAAACATCATCCTTAGTTTATTAGAATCTCAAACACACTTATAATACACATCATAAATTTCAGAAACTAAATCCAAA
>JAOSBP010000003.1:21188971-21203852 GCA_027563825.1 Erythroxylum mucronatum
TTTGTCACAAATACAATTTATTCCCGCCAAAATCATTTTGGCGCCAAATTGCATAAGCTTTTAATGACAAAACTTAGAGATAAAAGAAAAGTTGTCACTATTAACATATTTATAGTGACAACTTAATTGTGAATGTTACTAAATGGTCACAATTACTATTGTATTAGTGACAAAAAAATAAATCATCATAGTTAAGCCAAACAATAGTGACCATCCATTGTTTTGTTACAAAAAGCCTCATATCTGTGACGAAATAATAGTTAGTCACAAAAAAATTGTCACTAAATGTCTTAACTCTTGTAGTGCACTTAGGTCTGTTAAAGAAGATTTAGCCTTTCCTCCTGACCGTCAACCAACCTACTTGTTCTCGAACACCTTACGACCCTCGCAATGTTTCACTCTCACACTCTCGCAAGAAAACTACGAAAGAACTAAATATTCATGCCAATAATAAGAACAAGAAAGAGATACGGTAAAATGTCAACCTTTATTACTTTCCTCAAAGTATACAAAGGATGCTCTCTCAATCTCTCCCCCTTTGTGTCTCTGAGAAGAGCAAGTCTCAAATGAGCTATTTATAGGCAACTCTAAATGACTTAAGTTAGAATCCTAATAGAACTCTACTAGCTAAGGTCACAATCTTATCATATCTTATCCTTATTAGATTACATCACACTGACCAATAGAATAACATCCCTATCCAATTAGGACTCTATCTAATAGGATTAGGTTACATCACAATAACAAGATAAAAGATAAAAGATTACATCTATCTATGAATGATCTATCCATATCCACGAAGATCTCCTCTATCTTCAAATGATCTTTTCACATGATCTTTATCTCTTAAAGTTGATGTTTATCCATTGTGAACGTATCTGCCACATCATCCAAGATCTCCTCATCTCTATCGGTTAATGATGAGTAATCTAAACCAATAGCACACTAGTCCATCTAATGCTTTCCCATGTCAACTTCATTAGCCATGGTTCATCCATTGAGCACACACTAAGTATTTAGTCCATCAAGAACCCAGCCTTAGCCAAGTCAACTCATACACAGTTCGAAACTCTTCCAAAACTCGCACCGTGCTTGATCTACTTAGTAAGGTACTTTAGAATTCTCGCATATTCCTATCATGCATGTGATCCAACTAACCTTCCACTTGACGTCCATCTCAAGCCTTCTTTTAGTCTCACATCCGAATCTTACATCTCGTCAAAGATTTTCGCCAATGTGCACCAATGCATGCCAGCGCTTTACATTGCTCCTTTTCGTCCTTGCCTCCTCGTAAGTCTTTGCCTTGTTCCGTTATTCCTCATGACAAACATTGATCAAGGCTTATCAATGCCTGCATGATTCCGCTATCCTGAACTTAGTTCCCTCCTCATAAGGCTTATTTTTTGTATTTTATTATTATATTACTCAATAAAGACAAGTGTATCATATCCCTATATACTAGTAAAGTGTTAGTAGGGGTTGATCCTATAAGGAGTTGACAAATTTAATTCTCAAGCTATTATCTAACCAACAATAAAAATGGGTTGTTGATTGATATAACTAAAACTAAACTTAATCCCTCTACTATAGGTATCTACAAGAATATTGAACAATAATAAAAGAGCTTATCAATATTATATTCCTATATATATAACGATTTGCCACCCCTCAATGTACTTATCTTAAAGAGTCAGTTGATATTTTATCTAATTAACTGCTTCTGGAATTATCTTTTTTGAAATCACAAAAGAGGTGATCCTAATACTAGAAAGGTCATGTAAGTCTATCTTTAGATTCATATTCAATCCTTAATATCTATGCCAAAGACAATTTATGCATAGGTTATGTTATCTATATATAAATCAAATTAGACCTTAACTTTCACTTGTATATGTAAGTATAATGAACAATACATACAATTATTAACAATACATACAATTATTAAACATAAAAAACCTTTATTAAGGTTGAATTAAAACGCATAAAAAACTATTAGGATTTCATATAATCTAGATTAAAAAAAGTAGTTAGCCACAAACCCTCCTTAAAAATATGAAAACAATAGTTAAAAGGACAAAAAACTTATTATAAGGTACCCTTAATGAAATTCTTTATCCTTTATTGGTGACTGCTTCTCTGAAATGACTTTAGATCTCTCTTTCTCACTTTATTATTAAAGCTTCTTGTGCTTTAATTCCTTATTTCATTACCCTCTCTTTCATTTACAACATTCTCCGTGTCCACACCCCCCTCCCCCTAATCTTCTACCTTCATTTAATCTTTCAGGTTCACTTCCTTTCTTCTTTTCTTCTCAATACTGCCTACACTCTTTACTAGTGACCAACCACATTTCATATAATGTTAATTTTATAGGTGCTACTAACATGGTTTATGGTATATATATGGATCCCCAAGACACTTAAATATAGATTATCAATTAGGGAACTAATTTTTACATGATCCTTTTATGGAATAGACTTAACTTCATTAATAACCTCAATCAAAAGAACAACCCATTCTCTAACACTTATAGCCCTAGTTGGAGGAGTCATCCTAATTTCTCCTATGGAAATAGGTCATAACAACAAATAGCCATCTAATTTCTAACTTGAAACATTCAACCCTACTAAAAAATTTAACTGAGAGTACCTTATACATAACTACCTTACCACCAAAGTTAAACAAAATGAGTAATTCAAATAGGAGACTAGGAAGCTTAAATCTAATGTAGATTCATTTGTTACCTATAACAAGATACTTGAAGCATAAGTTGCTTAATATCCTAGTTCCATTGTTAGACCATATGGTCAATTGCTTCGTAAACCTGAAAATTCTAGCAACACTATGATGTTGAGAGGTGGTAAGCCAATTAAGAGCCCTAGGTTGGAGAAGATTATGAGTGAGAAAAACAAAGGAAGACACCTATTAGATAGGAGAAGGAGCTTGAGAGAAAAAAAAGGAGAGGGAGAAAAACCTAAATACGTTCTCCCTACACCTTATAAGTTGCCTATATTATTACTCCAAAGATTGGTTAAGGCAAATTTCGATAAGTAATTTACCTTTGGGATATTTTTTTAAAAAAATTGTATTAATATTCCTTTTACTAATGTCTTAAAACAAATGCCTTTTTATGTTAGATTCTTAAAAGAGATTTTATCCAATAAGAGAAGGCTTGAGGAATATGAAGTTATGACTTTAAATAAGGAGCCAAAAATCAAAATGGGACACCACCAAAACTTAAAGACCCTGATAGCTTTTCTTTACCTTGCACCATTAATGACACAAGCGTTGATCATATACTATATAATCTAAAGGAAAGCGTTAGCCTTATGCCTCTACCTATTTACAAGAAGCTTGAGGTGATAATCTTAGACCTACTTCCGTTGCTTTGTAGTTGATAGATCATTTGGTCAAATGTTTAGTAGGTACACTCGAAGATGTGCTTATTGAGATTGGTAAGTTTCTTATTCCCATGTAATAAAATTTGTGTTCTTGGATATAGATAAGGATAAGAATGTACCTTTAATTTTGGAATGAACTTTCTTAGCCACTTTGAAAGTGCTAATAGTTTTTTATAAAGGGAAGTTAACCTTAAGATTCAGGGACGAGAAAGTGGAGTTTGAGAAATTTATGCCTAATAATCCCATCAATGGTAAATATAATGACTACATTTACTTTATTGTGATTGAAGAAGATGTATCTTATGTTATATAGGAGGAAAAATAGTAAATGTAAAGGGGTCAGATCCAAATTTATAGAAAATAATGGGAATACGCAAGTCCATCATGGATAAACATACAATATGTCCAAAAACTAGTAATTCTATTAAGAGAAGAAGAAGACTAAAGATGAAGGTGAACTTTAAGGTAGTATATATTGCAAAAGTAGGGATCTGCCAAGTTGAAATTGAGGGAAAAAAAAGGGATGAGCTAGTGATCCAAAATAAGCGCTCATTGATAGGCAACCCAACACTTTTTTATTTGTATTCTTTTTAAACATTAGTTTTTTAGTTGTTAGGGTTATTAGTTGTTTATTTTCTTTATATCATTATTGTTTTCATGACCTTATTTTGTTGAATCTTAGTTGAAATCTCATATTAAGTTTTGGAATTAGTGTATTCTTGATTTTTAAAAGTTTTTAGGTTGAAACAAACTCAAATATGCTATAAAGTCTAGCTTATATTAACCCGCCAAAAGCAAATTTAATATGACACCTAAATGGCATCATATAGGGGTCGTATTGCTATGCGCACCCTTATATTTCTCCAATAAAAGACCTATGTTCACCAGTAAGAAAGGACCAAAAGGTTATAAAATGAGTCACTTTTCAATTATCATACTATGATGAGGACTTGAGGATCACCTAAACCAACCAGAAGACTCAAGCAACCACTACAATACTAAAGGACTAAAGTGGACATCATTGCCTCTACATCCTGCATTACTATCCCAAGGACGCATGCTATGCATAGGCAGTAGAGGCTAAAGTAGACAATGTCATTATTGCCACCACCTACAGTCTAGCCACAACTTACTACAAACACTCAAAAATAGCTAAATCACTCATTATGACACTTTTAGGTGAAAGCACAATGAAAGTAGTACCAGACCTTCCACATAAGGAAATTTGAGACATATAGGTTCATTGATTAAAATGTGCTAAGATAGGTGGATCTCGTTGATGGAGTGTGTGAGATCATATCCTTTAATAGGTAGTTAGATGTGTTAAACTTTTGAAACCTAAAAGCTCACTCTAGAATTCATAAGTATGCTAAAGGTTAATGATATGAGTACATTATGGGAGGAGACATCACTCATCAATTTTAAGATGAGAGGTAAGAAACATAACCTAAGCTATAATCAATTTGTAGTCCATGTCAGATTTTAAATGGGGAAACATATAGAGACACTAATACTAAGTAGGATCTCCTTTAACTAGGATTAGCCAGACATAAACTTACTAAGCTAATGGTGGTTGATAGACATCATGCACCTCTTCCATCCCACCAAATATAAGGCATCAATGTTCAAATTTTTTGTAATGTGATTTGTGCATAAGTTCTTAGTGTATTCACTATGCAAGCAGGGAGGGCACTAGTATGGTTAGTGAGAGGGATCTATCCATGATTCATTATATATGCCAGAGGCATAGAAAGTACTTTGGCATTTTTTCTTACAGTTGGCTTGTAGGTATCTTAATTAAGTTAACTTCAAGATCATCAGTAGTAATTCAATCATCATTCAAATAGTGCAAGGATTAGTAGTACTACTAGATGACATAGAACTAATAATGGTTGTTATTGCTATACCCATGACTATGTAGATTTTTAGGACGATATAGAAGGTCGAGATTAAGGTAGATATCTGCGGCAATACTTTGCCCTCATAGTTGAACCATTATGAGTAAATGAGGAGGTACTAACCTAGGAGGAGTAAATTACAGGTCCAGAGAGAGCTATGAGTCTACCTCTACTACTACCATCTGTATCAATAACTTAGTTGGCTAACCTTACATACATCAAGACTTATATGCATTGCGTGGAAGATTATGGTATAGATCGTGCAACATTTAGGATTGGAGATTCTACCTCAAATTGTGAAACTAGAGGGGTTAGTTATGTGGGAGGAGATGGAACATTAAACCGTTGAACCTAAGGATGATAAAGCTAACAAGCTAGCTAAAGAGGAGGATGTTGAGGATGTAAATTATACATAGGTGAAGGAGTTTACCTATCTAATAGGAAAGGAGACTGTTGTTCTCGATGATTATACGAGGATAATGTTGACTGAATCCTCTATATGGAGGTTTATAGAGATGATCTCAATGACAATCTAGAAGACCAGCAGTAGAATTTTCATATGTGCCACCTAAGATACCTCCACCTTCTTTATAAAATCATTGACCTATCTTCCATTTTTTTTGATGAATATTCTTAATCTTGTATATATAAAATTAGTGGCATTATTACTTCATTGTAACTTAATTTTTGTCAAAGATCTACTTGTAGTCCATTTAACACATCAATGACAAATCAAATGAATGGAATCATATCTCGACTTGATCCATGTGACTAAAAATCAGGGAAGTTTAAGTCTTTTATTATCTTTTTCACCTTTTCATTTTTATCATTTTCTTGAATGTTTTAAAGATTTAAGACAATGTTTATTTTAGGTACAGGGAAGGGATTATAGGATTATATGACACGAAGACTCAAGCTTCTCAAAATTTTTCATGACTTTCTTAACAAGAAGTAATTTTTAAGAATTTATTTTCATCAAAAAATTCTATTGGAGATAATTCATCATAAATTTGATTGCTTTCATAAATGTTATTGCTTATATAACTAGTTATTAGTGTTGATGAATAAGTAACCACAATTTGCTTTATGAATTTAAAGAATGAATGCTTGATGTGAATATTCATAAGTAATTGTGATTTCTTTCAAACAATTTTTATTATCTTAAAAAAGAAAATGTGAATAAATAAGCTTAATAATATCACTATGTTGGTTTCCTACTAATAAAAAGTTTGAATTTAAAAAGTGGCATTAGTAGCCATTTGAGGTAATGACCGAGTTAAGTAATTAAAGGTATTCATAATAAAGTGTTTACTCTCACATAAGAAGGTTAGTGAATTTTCAAACAAGCTTCTAATGCTCTTGTTTAATTTACATCTTAATAATAAGAGTGTGAATGTGTTTAAAAGTTTAAGCATGTTACCGTGTGTATGTTCATCTTGTGTATGTAATTGAGTTTATGAACTCCTATTTTCTACCATTGATGATATTTAGAGGGTGGTCTTTAAGATTAATGCTAATGCCTATGTGGACTAATGAATTTAATGTTTAATTCTTTCAAGAGTCTTGGAATTATATTAAGACTTTTACTTACAAAGCTATCTTGAAAATTTTCTCCAACTTAGAATGTTATCTATATGGAATAACACTCATCTATGACTTGTTCTCAAAACTGTAAGTTCAAAATCTCTTGAGGAGTTCAAGCGTATCTCTCACTGTTCCACCTTCTATAAGAACATATTTAAAATGTTTTCTTTAGGGTTTAAGCATGTTCTACCATTTTTCATTAATCTTACTTAAGCTACATCTATCAAAGGAAGGAACATAATCAATAATATCTTGCTCAGTTATGAGTTGCTCAGAAATTACTATTTAGAGGGCTCAGGGAGCATCCATGTCATCAAGCTAGACATTCAAAAGGCATTTGAAATGGGTAATTGGGACTTCATTCTCTTATCTCTTAAAGCTATTATTTTTCCAATCTCCTTCATCTCACGAATGCTTAAATACCACCTTTTGTGGTATGCTTGTTAATAGGGAAGTTACTTATTATTTTGGGAGAGCAAGGGGACCCCTTTTCCCCTTACTTGTTCACCATTTGTATGGAAGTGTTATCTCAAATAATCCAAAGAAATATTAGTAAGATAAGAGAATTCAAATTCTATAAAAATTTTAAGGGATTGTGAATCACTCACCTAGCCTTTTCTAATGATTCTTTTGTTCTGTTGAGCTAATACAACTTCTTTAGAATGTTCAATGAAGTCTTTGGATGAACTTAGTGATCTTTCTAGGATTTCCATCAACAAAGGGAAAAGCTTTCTAATGATTTCAATTGATGTTTCATCCACAACTCACAACCTTACAAGAATCTTAGGCTTGGAAATTAAACTCCTCATTCATTTACTTAGGAATACCATCTCCTCGTTTATGGTTCTATATAGCTAATTTGGAAGGAAAGAAATACTAGAAGATTTGCTTTAAATCCAACAGATGCTCCAACTTTTCTACTCAAGTTTAAATTAAAAAACGGAAGTATTACTCAAAGTAAAGGAAAAGGAAAAGTTAGCAATGAGATAAAATCTAAATGAAACTTACCACAAAGACTCTAAGACTTGGACAAGATCTTGATGGAGACTAATACATCAATTCATTAGACTTAACACTAAGCTGCACATTATGTCTACAGCTTTTGTTGAATTGTTAGAGTTTATTTTATTATTCAAATCCAAATGGGAATCACTTGCTTTGTAAATTAAGATTATGAAATTATATATTACCCCATTTGCAAATTAGCACTAGGCCAATAAAATTGGCAGTCCTTTACATAAGCCTAGATAGATGACGAGTTTGGGAATGGCTTTAGAAAAGATTGTATCCTGTCCATCTCCCTTGTAAGGGTTATTTTTCATAAAATTTTGTTGAACTTTTCAAAACAAAAGTAACCAAGAAAGAAAATTAACTTGAATAAGTGCTTTCTCTTTTTGTCCTATGGACATTGGTTTCCGTAATTAAACTCCATTTCCTACATCAAAGCATGGGGTTTTTAGTACATAAGACCCAAAGTATTTTTGGATTCGTTAGGAACAAAAGCGAGGAATAAAAAAACTTGAAATGCCAACATTATTCAAAGTCAACTACTAGAGAAATTAAGGCGGACCTGGAAGGTTTTCCAGGAAATACCTTTTTCAATATACTCAATATTAGAAGGGTCAAGCGGCCCTCTAATTCTGTCTACGTACTTAATAATTGCTCTCGCCGGAAGAACACTCTTAGATGGATCCGGCGAAGTGGCAAAACTCAAGCAAGAAGAGAATCCCTGCAGTACTATGTATACGATAATGTCAGAAATACTTGATTTTACACATTGGAAGTCATGTTATATATAAAAAGATTTTAAATATCAGGATTTTTAATTACTATCCTGCTTAAGCCATACTCGTGGCAGTTAAGGCCACATAAACTAAACTATTTTTGATGACAAGAGCGAATAATTAAGTGGGTAAAATTTGAGACCTTGAAGATAAGAACTTCTACTTCTTGGTCATCCAAATCCGCATGAACAACAAGCGCCTCTCCTCTTGCAGATTGGCTGTACAACTCCAACGAAGCAAGCTCCTCGTTATGCCCATATTCTTCTTCGTCATTGTCCGGTTCCTCCTCGTATCTTACCCTTCTCCTTGCGTTGCAGGGAGAGGTTTGAGGACGTTGGATGTTTGTTAGTTTGGGAGGTTTGATAGTAGTGGAAGCCAAAGTTACAAGATTAACAAGAGGCGGGTTGAGTTTGGAAATCAGAAAAGGTAAGTTGGATAAACATGAAGCAAGAGCACATCGTTCATGTTGTTGCTTTAACATGGATGAAGTGTAAACTGTTGTGGATAATACTCTTGGTTTGGGATCTACGTATATTCTGTTACATTCCTCACATTCTCAGCCACCCAAAACATCAACCACGAATTAATGGGTTTGGATTTGACAATAATCCACTAATAATTGAAAAAATCTCATTAAAGAAAACAATAATCGTAGGCTAGTTAAACCAATTTATAGCGTTATATGATATATTCAATGGTAAAACAAAATGGACTTTTTTTTTCTTCTCAAACAAGATCAAATCATAATTAAGTTTTAGGAACTAATATCCAATTGATTCTGATATGTACTTCTTTTTTTTTTTGTTATAATGAAGCGAAACTAAAACTACCTCATAAAAGAAATACCACAGGCATCCGTCCATACAATCAAAGAGAGGGTGTCAGGAAGATCATCCCAAACCTAAAAATTAGAAACAATGCCATGACCCAATTTAGCCAAACAATCGGCTACAAAATTACCCTCACGAAGCACATGCCGAATAAAGCAACTCCAATTCCTAGCAAGTAAAGCTTGAATATCCACAACCAAAACAGACAGAGGATGGGAAAAAATAACACCACCAGTCACCATCCGCACCGCCTCCATACTATCAGATTCAACAATGACCTGCCGAAAATCGTGATTCCACGCAAAAATCAAACCATCTCGATTGGACCATAATTCTCCCACCAAGATAGTTGAAACTCCAATTCGAAACGAGTATCTCCCGAGTCAACGACCAAAAGAATCACGCAACAATCCTCCACCCCTAGATATGTTCCTGCTAGCTAAGGATATCTCCGGCTTTTAATTTAATTCTCTTCTCCATCGATTAACATTAAAGATAGCATATCTAACTATATAAGCATTTTATACACAAATTATTATCTTAATATTATCCATTTAATGGTACTCAAACTATCCAAATTATTCTGTGAACAACTGATGTACGAATTTTATATAACATCCTAGCTAAGGATATCTATCAAATTATATATATGGTCTTGACAATTTAAAAAAAAAGAAAAGATAAATGAATTAATAAATTAAAGTTAGAAACAATACATCTTTAAATGAAGCCTAAAACAATCATAAGTAACCTAATATATGCAAACTACTGCTAAAATAGCAACTTACTAATATTACAGGTTCAAATCTTTTGTTCTCATTATTCTGTTCCAACTTTATTCTGCACCTAATACGATGTTGTTTTGTAATAAAAACTACATTGAATTATGTGCAGAAACTACAAATTGACATCGTAATAGACGCAGAACAGCGTTGAAATAGAGTTATTGGAATAAAGGATCTAGTCCCCAACTTTACAACCAAGCTAAGATACAAGGACAAAAAGAATTATAAGTAACTAGGATCTACTCAATAATGCTCATCATTTTATAGGCTACCTATCAACTGGCCTCGTGATATCATATTGTCAGAGAGATCGTCTTTGACGATTTTAAAGGAGTTTTTCTCTTTCAAAATCCATGACATCAATTTAAATAACAACAACCGAAAAACAAGCAAACAATGAAAAGATTTACCGTGCAAAGCTCTAGAATGTTATATGTCCCATTGTCTATGTCATAAACTTTATCTTCTAAAGAGCTGACCTATAGAAAGATTTGATGAACATTCATTTTGGTATTTCTACTCCTTGGTTGATATTAGGAGACTTCAATAGCAATTTTTATTCAAATGATTCCATAGGGGATAACTTAGGGATAAATCTCTTTAATGGTGGATTTTGTAATCATGTCAATAAAATCGGAGCTATAGACTTGAAATCTTATAGAAACCATTTCACTTAGAGCAACAATCAACAAGGTAAATAGATCCTTAGGAAAAAGTTTGATATAGCTATGGTCAAAGAGTTGAAAAATCAGGATGGAATCCGATCCCAACTGCAGCTAAATAATTACAAAACTTTTTAGTATTTTGATTTTTCAAAAACCAAAAGTACTTTAATTCTATAAAATGATTAACATATAAATTATAGTAAAGTGTGAATCTTATTTTGTACCATATTCTGAAACTTGATTTTTTTTTGTTATATCTCTCGAACTACTTTCAAAACTGACTCATCTCAACCATCATAGCTACACCAATATTCAGCCTCTAATGGTATCCACATAACAGGTTGAGAGAAAATAGATTAAACATGGATACATGTTTTAAAAAGGGTCAAACATAGTACCATTTTCCACCCTATGTAGTTTATTGGTGCATTCACTTTCTTTGATAACTTACTATATGAAGAAACAAGACTTGAATAGAGACCTGCATTAATGGACTTTAGACCCATGTTCTCTAGATGAACCCTTGAATATGTGATAGAGAAGTTAGTGAGCCAACAGAAGGGCAATATGGGCCTATGTTGTGGACACATGATGGTAGTGACTTTTATATAAATTACGTTTTTCTATAGTTACGATGAACACTAGATGAACATGGGTTTATATCAAATCCATGCTAAGTAAGAATCTTTGATTGTTTTTAAGGATTTTGTAAGTATAAAAACTAAAAAGAGTTTTTGGGAAATTCAACAAGAGGAGACCAAGGAGTAATCATAAGTGGGTTGGACTAAAGAGTCTTAATGGAAGAATAAAGCAAACTTAAAGATAAGATGAGGATTCCATCAAGATTCAACAAAGAACTTCAAGATTTCAAGAATCAAGTTTTTTTTTCCTTTATCTTGTTTTCTTTCTTGATTTTTTTTTGTTTCTTTTATCTACTAAATTAGGATATAGATCTATATGGGATGACCCTAGGACTATTATTTTAGATTAATTTCTTTGGTTTAATAAATGACCCAAGTATTATTGTGAACTATTATTGATTGCTTATTATGATTAAATTGAGATTTACTCAAATTTTAGATATAGCGGTTAATAAATCATGTATGAATTAATCATGGAAAGAATAATAAGATTTGCATAGAATCCTAAAAATAAGACCATATAGATCTTCTGAGTTAGAATCAAATATATCGTAACGATTCATAGAACAAATTAATTCATTCTTATGGGTTTTAATTAGAAAGAGATCTCAATCAATCAACTTAAGGATAAAGGTTGCATGTTTTAAGAAAGAATATAGTTATATCTTTGGAATTTCTTATGGTCTAAGAAATTGAGGTTAATAATTAAATTAAGATAGATATAAGCATCAAAAGGTTATAGGTGAATTTTACATTTGGATCTTTGTTAGTTGCTTTGTTCTTTTTTCATTGAAGTGGTTTAGTATTTTATCATAGTTCAATTAATTATTCATTTTAATACAATCATTCATTCTTTTCATATTAGATAATAGAAAGACGATTAGTTCTAGTACTTGTAGCCTCATGGGATCAACTCTCGTATTCACTAAGCTATATTACAAGAATAATAAGTGCACTTGTATAATCATCTGTAGCATATATAAGATAGGATACATATATATCATAATCAAGATTTTGGCATTGTTACTTTGGACTAAAATATTAGGAACATTTTATTTTTATTAATCTATTCATTTTTATTTTCCTTTTGTATTTATATATTTAAGAAATTTTTGTATTATATTTATTATCTAAATTTCATGATTTAAGTGCATTGGTTTACGATTAGGATTAGTTCATGACTGCTATTTGAGCCAAATCCATTAATTGAAAGGACTTTACTTTAAACCTTAAGGGAGAGGAACTTATAATTTCTAAGGTTCCAATTATTAGATGCAATGGTAGAAAAAGGAGAACATTATAGTATATGAGATTATACTAGACTATCACTTGTAGGGATTGAATCTAGCCTTATTGGGCTAAATATGTGGGCTAATAATTTTTATATCAAGCCTAATAAGATTCAAATGGATTAATAGCTCATGCAATTTGATAGACTATTGGATGAGGATATAAATGTATACATTGCCAACCTTTTAAAGATCTATGAAACATTAAGATTAATGGAGTCGTAAAGGATGCAATTAGGTAGAGGTTGTTCTTGTTTACATTAATGGTTAGGGTAAAATCATTGGTAAAGTCTTTGCCTCATGGATATATTACAACCTAGAACGAGCTTGTTGAGAAGTTTTTAGCTAATTATTTCCCTCTAATATGAATAGCGAGACTCAAAAACGATATTTTCTTCTTTCAATAATTAAAGGCTAAAAAATTGTATAAAACATAGGAGAGATGGAAGGAGCTATTAAGAAAGTTCCCACACTAAGGATTCAATTTTACACTATAAATGCAAACATTTCCTAATGCATTGAGTTATCTAACTAAGGACTTGAATATTGTATCTTTAGAAGGGACTAAAATTAGAAACTCATGAGAAACTACAAGAGCTCATTGAAAATATTGCCATGAATAATTAATAGTGAAAAATTTAAGCTAAAGCAAAAATAATGTGGCATTTACAATGTCAATATGGCGACAACATTAAAAGCAAAATTGGAAGCTTTGAGTAAGACAACATGAATTTCACAACTTAATCAACACAAGTGATGGCTTATGACATTTGTGGTAAGAACACTCCAATCATAAATATCAGGCACCTAATAATATAAGATAGTCGACTGAGATAGTAAATTTCATAGAAAACTAAACTCAATATAACCCTATAGTAATACTTACAATTTAGGATAGAGTAACCATCCTAACTTTTTATGGAACAATTAAGCTCTATTTGGACTTTAGTAGCAACATTAGTAAGAAAAGAAGTGAAGTTTCAAGAAGTTCATAAAAAATTCATTACTACCTTGGAGGCTCTTTTTTAAAGTACTGAAGTATCCTTTAAAATTAATAAGCCTCCATTTCAATTTGGAAATTGAAATTAAACAACTTGATAAGCTTGCATTCAAAAGGTAGCTAGTTATGTTACTAATTACACCAAGCTAAACCCGAGTAAGAAAGTGAATGCAGTGACTTTAAAGAGTCTTAAAAAATTGAAAGTTGAAAAAAAGGAAAAGGTTTTGGCACAAGAAAAGAAGGATAAGGAGAAGGATAAAGAAAAAGAAAAGAAGGATGAGAAGAAGGAGAAAGAGCAAGAGAAAGAGGAGGAGCCAAAGAAGGAAGTGATCAACTATTACTAGTTGAGATCCCTACCCGAGTAGGCTCGAAATAACTAAAAAGAAGATACATTTGGTATGTTTTTAAAACTTTTTAAAAAATTACATATCAATATACCTTTTGTGGAAACTCTTTTATAGATGCCAAACTATACTAGGTACTTAAAGGATCTCCTTTTTAGCAAGAAGAGACTTAAGGAATTGTCAACGGTGATATCAAGTGAGAAGTAACATGTCATCCTGCAAAACAAGTCACCCCATTAAATCAAAGATATAGGAATTTTTATTATCCCTTATAATCTTGTTAGTTTTTCAATTTATAGATTTCAGAGTTATTATGAACTTGATGCTATGTGACATGTTTAACAAGTTAGGATTGGGTGAACCTAAATTAATTAGGATGATCACACAATTAATAGAAAGGTCAATTAAGCATCCTAGGCGAATTATAAAAGATGCGTTCTTTAAGATTAATATATTATTCTTTCCTAATTGCTTTTGAGAATTTAGATATGGAGGACGATGTAGAGGTTTCCTTGGTCTTAAGATAATCTTTTCTATTCATTATTAAACCTATCATAGATTTGCATGATGAAAAATTAATCCTAAAGGTGAAGGATGAAGAACTAGTTTTTTAGGCATCTAAAGCCTTAAAGCATACCCTTAATATTAAAGATGATTCTT
>JAOSBP010000003.1:21231726-21241999 GCA_027563825.1 Erythroxylum mucronatum
CCTCCATCTCCACATCCATGGCTTGTTTCCATTTTTCACTAGACAATGCTTAAGATAAGGTTGTAGGAATGGTTGTGGTATTGAGGCTTACAAGAAAGGCTTTGAATATTGGTGAGAAGTTTTGAAAGGACATGTAGTGTGAGAGTGGGTGTAACGGCCATTTGGTGCATGTTTTGGTTCCTTTCTTAATGGCAATTGGTTGGTCCTGATCTTCCTCACTAATTTGTAACTCTGTTTTAGTTTGCAAAGTAAGGAAATCAGAAATTGTTACCTCATTTGAGAAATCTGGATTAGATTCTTGTACATGCACATATTCCGGATTGACCTCTTTCTGCACCAAAATTTTGCCAAATTGCACATCTCCAGAAGTAGATTTAGGTTCAAGAATGGGTTCAAATTCAGGAGATTTTGGTTTGGAGATGATGCTTGATTTTGGTTGAATCGAAGGCATTTGATTGGGTTTAGATAGAAGTAAGGGATCATATTCAGACACTTCAAGAATGGACTCGTTGTCTTCCTTGAGATTCTTCCCATGAAGATAAGGTTGGACAAAATAGGCTTCTTGTTCATTAAAGGTTACATCTCGGGACACATGAAATTTCTTGGAAGGAGGATGATAGCCCTTATATCCTTTTTGAGTTGATGAATACCCTACAAAGATGCAATTCAGTGCTCTAAGATTGAATTTCTCATGATCTTGACTATGAATATGAACAAAAGACACAGCCAAACATGCGAGGTACAAGATTGTTTGTAGTGGATATATTTGGGTAGAATGAAGAGAGTACCTCCATTGGACTTTTGAATCCTAGGACTCTAGAGGGTAGTTTGTTAATAAGATTAGTGGCTGTTAGAACTGCTTCCCCCAAAAATATTTTGGTACATTTTTTTGACATAACAATGCTCGTTTTTGGTCTAAAAGGTGTCCATTTTTCCTTTTAGCTACACCATTTTGTTGGGGTGTTTTGACACAGGAAGACTCAAGAAGTATCCCTTCTTTTTGTCAATAGGGAGTAAGAGTTTTGGTTGAAGTAGTCTTTGGCATTGTCTGATATGAGTCTCTTGATATATACACCAAATTGGCTTTTTACCATAGAGACGAAATGTGGAAATACAGAACTAACGTCAGACTTGTGTTTGAGTAAGAAAACCCATGTAACTCGGGTGTAGTTATTAATAAAGGTCACATATTATTGTGCCCCTGCCATATTTGAAACAGTTGAGGGGCCCCAAATATCAGTATGAATAAGATGAAAAAGGAAAAGTCCTTTTATTGCTAATAGGAAAAGGTATACGCTTGTGTTTAGCAAGTTCACACACCTCACAATGAAGACTCTCAACATCTAGCTTTGTAAACAAAGTAGGAAACAAAGATTTAATAATTATAAATGATGGATGACTTAACTTACGATGATATAGGAAGACTTTTTATTTTATTTGACGACAAAGACTCAGACATGAATGAGTAGGGTGATTTGCTTTTGGAAATGTTTGACCCGTTTGCTTCCTCAATGTAGTAGAGACCATCCTGTTCTCTGGCACTAACAATCATCTTCCCCAAATCCCTCCTAAAATAAACAATGGCTTGAGTGAAATGTAACATTACAAAGTAAATCTAGTGTGAGTTTCTTTATAGATATTAGATTCATGGATAGCTTAGGGATATGGAGAACATTTCTCAATGTTATGCATGGGTTTATTTTGACATCTCCTATGCCAGCTACTGTTGCTAAGGATCCATTTGCTGTGGCTATTTTCTTATTGCTTGGGCAAGGGGAATAGGTGGTAAAGTATTTGGATGAATGAGTCATGTGGTCTGTGGCTTCTGAATCCATGATCCAAGATTGCTGAAAAGGTGTATTTGAGGCATTTAATCCAAATGAAAAAGGACACATACTTGAATGCACCAAAGTACATGTACCAACAGGTTTCTCTATGTTGCTATAGAATGCTATCACTCTTTCTACTTCATCCTTATTGAGGCCCTTTGAGTCCTGCTTGTCTTCCTATTGGGATGTACTTGTAGCAACCTGCGCTTGTCCATTACCCCTCGGTTGATATCCTTAGGAGGCTTTCCATGCAACTTCCAGCACTGTTCTTTCATATGATGCGGTTTTTTGCAGTAGGTACACCACAAATCATCACAATTTTGAGGCTTGGATTGAACCCCCTTTCCAGTCTCTGCATCAGATCCTTTTCTAGCCTGCATTTCACTCCTAGCTACCATAGTCGAACCATCGGAAGGTTGAGGACTAAGCATTAAAATTCTCCTACTTTCTTCACTCCGAATAATAGCCCCTACCTCATTAAAGCATGGGACTTTTAGCTTTCTGAGTATTTGGATCCTTATTTGATCAAACTCATAATTCAATCCCACAAGGAAGTCGTAGACTCTATTCTGTTCAATGAACTCTTTTAGTATAGCAGCATCATCAGGACACTTGGTCTGAATTACTCGATAATGATCAAGTTCCAGCCATAACGACTTCAACTGGTTGGCATACTAAGCCACAAATTTGTTTTCTTGCTTTGAAGCAATGGTCTTAACTTTCACTTCATACACTTGAGCTGCATCCTTAGCTTTTGAGTACGTCTATTGGATTGCATCCCAAATGTCTTTGGTTGTAGACATGAACATTACTGTGTCGCTTATTTTAGGCATTATTGAATTCCAAAGCCACGCCATGATCCAAGTCCTCCTCATCCCATGCTTACAAACCTGGATCTTCTTGCCTTGATCCAATTCCTAACAAATGACTAATCTTTGCCTTACCTTTCAAGATAGTTCAAACAAGTTGTGACCACTTGAGATAATTTTTTCCATCCAATTTATAGGCAGTTTGAATGGTCTACAAATCCACCGAAGATTGAGTCTTGGTTACTTCATCTGATGAAGCCACAATGATTGATCCAGTCTCCTTGTTTTCTATCATTGTCCTTCACTTCTATGTGCAACCAACTAGTTAATGAAATTAATCAGCGATGAAGGTTGATTGTTTGAATGAATCAGTGATGAAAGGCTGATTTAGTGTGAAAAAGAATCTCAAAAGAAGAATAGAACGAAACCCACTCCTTAATTTTCCTAGAAGAATTTGAGCCCCCCGTTAAGTGGTTCAATAGATAACAACTTAAAGCAACTTTGGCTAAATATTTTATGCACCGTGAAAGATACACTTTAATCATTTATGAATGACACAGTCAAGCTTATCGGCAAATGCCTCTTCTATTACGAAGACCGTGGGTCGTGAGGCTTATCAATTTGTTATCTATTGAACCACGTATCGGGAGGCTCGAATTCTTCTGGGAAAACTAAGGAGGGGGGTTGAGCCTTCATTTTTCGTTCTCTTCTTCTTTTGAGATTCTTTTTATCACTGAATCAGCCTTTCAGTGATACCATATCAGATTTTAGGGTTTTAAGTTGTTGTCTATTGAACCACTTAGTGTAATATATATAGAAAGAGTACAACATAGATCAGGAAACTAATAAACTGACTCTAACAGAAAATCCCTTAAATTTTGAGATCCTAACAATACATATCTTATACCCAATATTTACCTAAAAGAGAATTACGAATTCTCACATTCTTCATATTTCATTCCCTAATTTGTTTATTTTTTCATTTTTAGTTAGAAGTCATCAAGCTAACTCACATGCTAATAAAGGACATTCTTCATATTTCATTCTCTAATTTGTTTATTTTTTCATTTTCAGTTAGAAGTCATCAAGCTAACTCACACGCTAATAAAGGATGGGAACAATTTACTGATGCTGTGATCAAAACAATTTCTCAGAAGAAGAAAGGAGTTGTTTTTCTCCTTTGGGGGAACTTTGCTCAAAAGAAGTCCAGGTATCTCCATTCAGCAACCAAATTTTAGTGCATGAAATAGTTTCATTTCATTTAATTTGTCTCTCTCTCTCTTCCCTGCTGCTGCTGCCAACTTGCTCTGGCTGATATGAAGAAAATTGGTGCTGAGAACATCTATTTCCTACTCAATAAACAATACGTAAACTTATTCAATAATAGGTTGATATGGTAAATGACAACCGAATATTATCCTTGCACTGTTGGTAACTTATATTTGCGGGATTCATACTGGGTGGTGTTATTGTACTGATGGTAACTTGTGTATTTCTGCTTGAAAAATCTTATAGACAGATTTAAGTAGATCATTCTAAATTTTAGCGGATGAAATAAGAAATTCCAACTTGATTACTGTATTATAATATATCTATATTTTATTGAGTCTCAAATAAGAATCTTATAAAGTTTTCCCTTATCAAAATTGGATTTTCTCTTTGGTTTTTAGCTTGTCATGATGCTTGAACAATGTATTATTTGTTTTTGCTTGGTCTTTCTATGCTTTGTAGATTTGCTGGAAACAGGCAGTAAGTCAGGGAGATGAAACACAGATTTGAATATTTGGTCTTCTTAAGTTCTTATGAATTTGGGCTCAGTGATTCATTTATGGATTTGGGGCTTCTGGTGCAAATAGTTTTTAGTTTGAATGAGAACCAACGGGTGACAGAAATGTTGTAGTTAGGAATTTGCTTTTCTGGCAGCAGAGTGTGTAGCGTTAAAATGATTTTTTGACTTGTCAATTTGATTATTCAAAATTAGCAAGCTATGAAATTTTTAGGATTTTGAAATGGCTGATATCAACGTGTAGAAAAATTTGCTTGTGTCTTGAAGGTTAGGAGCATTTGCCGATTATTTTCTATACCAACCTGAGAACTGTAACTGGGGAGAAGTAGGAGAATAAGCTGTCACGCAAAACCAGACATTTTATTTTATTCCGAGTATCCAACTTTTTAAAGTTGTACGTTTTATGGTTAATATACGATTTATGTCTCTTAGGAACAGAATAGTTAAAATAGATTCAAATGCAATTTTGTGTGTTCTCTATTTGGGTGATTTCTTGGTGAAGTCTTAGGACTAAAATGCTGTTGAGAGTTGGGAGAAATGTTAAATGTACTTGATGATAAGTTTTGTGATCGTTGGATTTGTGTTAAAACGATTGTTGAACCAATGGGTTTGAGTTGAATACTACATTTAACTTTCTATGAGCAAGGATGAAGTTGAAGAAGCCTATATTTTATAACACTGACTTGAGATTTCTCTTTCATTAAAACCAAAAGAGGAAGAAAACCATTTGATAATATCCACAAGCTAATAACAAGCTAAAACAGAATTAGAATATAAATCTGCCATGATCTATCCTACTTTCCAAAGGTATAGTCCAATACCAAATCCTTTTTTTGTTGTAAAAATAGTAAGCCTTATACTAGTGCTTCTAACTATTAAGGAATTGTAGGTTCTAGTAACTTCACAATTCATTGATTTCATTATATGTTTTATTCCACAGAAAATTCTGGTCTTGTAACTACCACTGATTTCACAATTCATTGATTTCATTACATCTTTTATTCCTAAGAATCTCATAAGTGGAAACTACTTTGAATTTTGTGAGTGCTGTAACATGGATTATTCACGAACAGTGTCCTATTCCTAGTTCTTATCAGATAGTTAAGTCATAGCATAGTGAAGGAGATTTTTGGTTCCAGAACTAGATAAAAAAAAAGTTGCTATCGTGGTAGGTAATGAAAATTTGTAGGTATTGCTCTTAGAAATCGTTAGGAGTATGCATTGTGAAAATGAAGATCATATAGAAGATGAAGAAAGAATATAAAATTGATCTCTGGGTCATTTTGGGGTTCAATTTAAGATGGTCTTAGTTTTTCTTCCGTGTATTCCTTCTGTAATAAGTTTGTTGTACAGGTTGATTGATGAGTCAAAGCATCACATTCTTAAGGCAGCCCATCCATCAGGTTTGTCTGCAAACAGAGGCTTCTTCGGTTGCAGGTCAGTAAACTAAAATAAAATCAGTTTATTGTTTGTAAAAGGAACAATCAACAACATGTGTAACCATATTATTCAAAGGAACAATCAACAACATATGTAACCATATTATTTCTCATGATGTGGTCAGGCATTTTTCTGTCACAAACCAGCTTCTGGAGAAACATGGAGTTGCCCCTATAGATTGGCAGCTTTGATATACCTATGGATTGGTAGCTTCCGTATAACCAACCAGCATTTGTTAGTAATCACAAGTTTTTGAGATTTGGTTGGTTTAATGTGATCTATATATTGTATCTCCTTTTATAACGATATTTCATGATCTATACATTGTTTATGCAGTTATTAATATTCCACAACAGTTCTGGCCTGGGTGATGAGATTCCATATCTTCCTTAGCTGTTATTGGGATTGCCCGCCTGGAAATTTTAAAAATAGTAAATAAATTATGTTAAAAATATAAATAACTAAAAAGATGAATTTCTTTAATTAAAATATATCTTGTTTTTATACCCAAGTCGTTTCTGCGGTGTTGAGGAGAAAATATTATATCAAGAACAAGTGGAAAAAGGATCATGTATAGTCTGGGATGCTTAGCTAAGTTGGTTTGTATTGGACAAAGCTGTCACTTGAGGGTGCAAAGAGATGTGATTAAAGACTCCCTAGAGAAAGAAGTCGAACATAAAAAGTAATTATGGCCATTTCATGTTTATAAGTAATTTAATGGAATAATGTTTTTATAAAGTAAAGTTATTAATCTCTTATCAATAATTACATCTTCGCATCAAGTAATTTATTTACCAAAGATTTTAAAATTGTAAATGTAAATTTTGACTTCGAACGTATCTTGGTTGCTGACATTTTCGCCGAAGCTCCTTTCGTAGAGTCTCTGCTTTGAAGGTTAATTCTTTAGGTGGACGACACTGGTTCCTTTTGCTCAACAAATACATGTCGATAATCAAGTGGTTAAGCTCAGACAGCCGGTAATGCCTCAATGATTTGAGCCTGTTGATGGAGAGAAGTTCCATCACCGCCAGCTTACGATTCTCTGGCATGTGCTGCCTAACTCCGAGGTATGGGTTAAATCCTTAAACTGATCTGTACCTGTCTTGGATGTTATTGAGTTCATTTACTACTTATTGGTTCTATAAGTTAATTTAGGGGAAACACAAAGAAATTGAAAATTTTGAAGTCCTTTCGAGTAGAAATATCGAGAAGTTAAAAGGTACTCCATTATGGATCATAGATCCCCTTTGACATGGACCATTGCTCCCCTCTATGTATGTGAATTGTGATGGAGGGACGGATCCAGGGGGGCCTGGCAGGGGCTATAGTCCCTCAGGACTAAAAGTTTTCAGAATATATACATATATATATAGGCGTCAGCTCTCTAGACTAAAATATTTTTAGAATATATACATATATATAGGCGCCAGCCCTCCCAAGACTAAAATCCTGCATTCGTCGCTGGATAGTGATTACTTCTTCGAAGAATACGTTTGAGACAAACATGCACCACGCACCCTACGGTCACTGCATATGACGATTGCTTCTACTTTCAGTGCTAGGCATGTTATCTTGCAATGTATTTCATTTTTTACTTCGCTAACTATTTTTTATTTATGCTTAATACTTTATTTTTATTTAATTTAATATTAAATTCCTTCTTTCATTTTTGTGTTTATTTTACTTTCGTATTTTTTTTCAAAATAGAAATAATATTTAGGTGATAATTATAAATGCTTTAGACTACGAACAATAATAGAAATTTTTATATCTTTTATTTATTGTCTTCAATATTTATTTTTTATTTTTTATATTTCATACAACGTAAAACTTAAGCGTAGAGAGAAAATTAATAAATTATAGATGTTGTTTGTTATTGTTATTAATTTTATTAAATTTTTTTTTGCTAAAATATATAGTCGTTGTGGTTCTTGCTGAGTACATTTTTCCCGAAGCTCTTTCCGCAGGTGGCTGCTCCTCCACTGTCGGGGTCGAATGCGCCTCCTTCCACAACGCCACTGCCAACTTCGGTGAAGGTAACAATTTTTTTTTAGTGTTTTGGTATTTTTATCTTTATTGTTTCAGTAAAGTATGCAAGGCACGAAGACACCACCTCAGCCCTCACGCACAGTTTCCAGCTGCATACTTTTCCTTTATGCCTCTTTAATTTTTTGGGCGAGTTTGTTATCAGATGTTTTCGGGCATATTCTGGTTAGTAAGCTACTATTTTAGTTGCCTCCGTGAGTGTCTCTCGACCGTTTGTGGTGGTAATGGGTGTTAGTCCAGTGCACTCTTCATTGTTTTTTGTTAGTCTTGTTGAACCCGTTCCTGGAGCTTAAGATGTTGGACCTCGTTCCTAGAGCCCAACTATCCTGAGTCAAAAAGCGTGAGCGGGTTTCCTTATAGGGTTATTTTAATGAACCCTCACTTTCTTTGAATCAATATTTTTGAATTCAACACCAAAGGCTATCAATTTTTGTGGAAAGGTAGAACAATGTGTTAAGAAACTATCGCTTTAAGAATCACTTCATTTGGAGGTCGAATGAAGAAGTTATGACCAAAAGAATTCAACATGTTTATGTCCTTAATCATTTTGTACCTGTCATGGTGCAACTGCCATAACTTTTGCTACAGATGTCTGATTAATGTTGTTTTTGGACGGTTTGAAAGAGGACTTCGAGATCTACAACTTTCATGTAGAACTTAAAGCGAGATTCTGCATCTAAAAGGGTCAAAATCACAATTTACTATAGCTGTCCCGTGAATGTCTTGTCCGTTTAACGGACATGGACTAGGTTGGGGGCCTTTTTAGGCCTGAAAAGGTCCGTTTAATGGACCTAATGGGTTTCCCAAACCCCTCCAAAGCCTCTCCAATGCTTCCAACATCCATTCTAACACCATATTCACTTCTAATCTCCTTAAATTCAACCCTTCTAGTGCAAAACCACTTCATATCGATTCAACTACTAAGTACATCTCATTAACTCTTGAATCTCAACTCCAATGATTCATCACATATAAGCTTTCCAACTCCAACATGCTCTTCTAACACTAGCAACAATTGACAATCTCAACAAAAAGAATATGCACATCCATCATACTCACACTTTAAAATAACATAATCACACAAAAGGGAACTTCTCAAGTTCTCATTCTTATTTCTAAACAAAATAAATGTTTGAACAAGCTTTACCTACATATAACCATGCACATCAAACTTAATACAAAATTCAAAAGGATGCTCATGTTTGATATTCCTATAAAGCTATCCAAATTAGTCACTAACTTAGTACAAAAGATTTCTAGCTATCTTGGAGTTTCCGAAAGCCTTGCAAGGAACACTGATCTTCTCGATCTGCACCTAAGGAGGGAAAATTGTGGGTTGAGCTACACAGCTCAGTGGCTAATATATTTATAGCCATTGGTAACAAGCCACACAATCAAACATATATGAATAACCATATAGGTACACATGTCTTGTCTTAATCCAACAATGAAATCTCAACATTCACAATTCATAATTCAATACATCATCACATAGAACATATGGAATGTAATTTAACACCAAAGCATAACACTCAAATTGCATCATAACTTAACATAATAAAATGCAAATGCACAAACAATTGGCTCGAGAGTTCCGTGGAACAAAACAGAGAAACCGAAGTTTACTTTGTGAAAGAAACGAGTCCACGAGTCCACTTTTCGAATCTCGTGGGCCACAAGCGGTTAGCCGGGAGAAGGCTTTATGTCGATGTGCACGTGAATATGAAACTGTTCCACTCTTGCCGAAACACAATCAACTTTTATGCTCAATTCAATCATTCACAAATTCATATTCTTATACTTTTTTTATACAAAATGCCATGACACAATTCAATGGCATAACATGATCATACTCACAATTTATCCATATCAAAATGTCATACATCTTTCATTGCATAACATAACATAAAACACATTATAGCAATTCACAATTTATCAATTCAAGCATATACATACACACATATGCATATTGCCCATTTACACAATAACCAAAAATATTTTACCCACCTTATAACTCTTGAAAATTCAAACTCAATTGTGTCCTTTTTCTTGCTCTTGGATAGGTTGGTTTTGATTTCCTAACACAACCAAAATTCTCATTAAATTCTAATTCAAATGGAAATCTACCAAATTTCCATAATTACAACAAAATGAAATTAACACAAATCAAGCTCAAACTTAACCTACCTATAGTCCATCTAGGTTAGAAAATCCAAAACTTAGCTTAGAAACCCAAAAATCAAATGGGTCTCTCAATCATCTTCTTCCAATACAAAACCCCATTTCTCTCTCTAAAACTTCTTCATTCACAACATAACAACCCATTTCTTTACTAAAGCAAGAAGAAGATGATAAACTTACCT
>JAOSBP010000003.1:21306330-21316813 GCA_027563825.1 Erythroxylum mucronatum
CGCTTGTGGCTATTTGTTTTTGCTTTGTACATAACCTCTCATTTTCCTTAATATATATGTTACTTTCTCCAAAAAAATACATGCATTAAATGTAAGGTACCTTATCTAGATTAAAAACTAGCCACACAAAATACTAATTTCTATCTATTAAAGCTGAAATTAACAAAATAAAATTGAAATTAACTTCCCAAAAACTGTTGTCGTCGTCCCTCGTCTAAGTTGCTGTTCTCGTCACTCTTGATGGTGGTAAAATAATAAAAGCCTTTTAGCTTCCACAGTACTCCTCGAAGTTGCCGTCCTCTCTCCTCTCTGATTCTCAATTAAAATTCGATCTCTCTTCCTTAGTCCACTGCCGCAGCCCACGCATATATTAAAACGTTAAAACCTACGCTTTCCTCCCACTCTTGTCATCCCCCCTTATAATATCAATGCTCTTTTTAATATATATCCCTCCCTTACGCCGACCTCTAGCTCTTTAGGTTTCTTTGTCTCTTTTCAATTAATTAATGTGGGCCCCTTTCTTGTAACTCACACCAGCCCACTCATTCTTCAGCCTTTGTTACCCGTTTGTATGCTGCGTTAATCATTCAGTGTGCTAGCCCATTTAATTTAAGCTTTTGTTTCTCTCTATTGCGCTGCCTCAGTAACACGTGCATGCTTTTTTTTTATTTATAAAATGTAAATGACATTTATCAAATGGGATATGTACAACAAAAATTGTTGGGGCATACCCCGAGTGGTTGGACCCACAAGTCACAGAGCCCAACTGCAAATCAGAGCACAATACCAGGCCCAATAGACCCAAAAGCAAAAACACCGAAATGGGCAGCCCATAAAAACAGTAAGAGCATGATACACTAGAAATGAGACATACCCCATGCGGCCCAGAAACCCCAATAAAGGTTGGGGGCCAGAACCGGCTAGGTCAAAGACGATAATAAATGTACTGAATTAAATAGAGAATCAACGACAAGCAATAAAGAGCTACAGGGCAACAAGTGCATGGACGTAGGCGGTGTTGCATGCCCCATGCAGACTTCGGTTTGGAAGCAGCCACACGAACCGAACCGGGCCAGCACCTTCAGCCAAGACCGCATGGTTCATGAAACCCCACTCGGTAGACATTATCGCCAGTATCCCCTAGCCCGAAAAGCAGCAGTGCACCAAGGGCCCCCGGGGACGAGGGGAAGATGCAGCGTCAAAAAGCAATCAAGTTGTAAGCCCAATCATCGTAAGGCTAACCCGAAACACCAACTGCAAATTACAATTGAGAAATAATGAAATCAACCGGGTAAAGCCTAAAAAGGATTTTGTAAGTGGAATGCTTTATTTTAGCAAGACCATCAGCCCAAGAATGGGCAGCTCCATCAAAAAGCACTACATTACGAATCTGCCAGATGGTATATATAGTACAAAGAAAAGCTATGCGGATGGCTTTGCTCCTCCAAAGGGCTCCCCGGTAATCAGATTTGATCCATTGAACCGCACGAGGAAGGGAGCCCATTAGTCGAGGAATGTGCAGCCAGTGACGGACAACTTGCCAGATCAATTTTGTAAATGTGCACTAGAAAAAGAGGTGGTTGACTGATTCCAACTCCCGGGTGCACAGAGGGCACAGCGGATCAATATCCAGAAAATGCAGTTGATCTTTAGTAGGTAATCGGTGCTTCATACTCAGCCAAGCGATAAAGGAGTATTTCGGAGGAATATACTGTTTCCAGATCAGTGACATCCAGGGGCGGCTGGGAAGTTTATACCGCAACAGCTCATAGGCTTTAGAAGAAGACCAACGCCCATTGAGGCATAAGCTAGCCATCCCCACCTGGATGCCAGCAAGGCTGCCAAATTTAGTTAACAACAGATCACGAATGGCACCAAGTTTTTTCATGAGGGGAGAATCACGAGAGTGGGGCTGCCATACCCAAATCGAGGTACCACGAAGATAAACCGCATGAATCCATTTAACCCATAAAGAGTTAGCCTCTGCATGAATATTCCAGATGAGTTTCGCAAGCAAAGCAGAATTCCAAATTCGACAATTTCTCAAGCCAAGCCCCCCTTCATGCCGTGGCATACAAACATTGTCCCAAGCAACTCGATAGCGTTTGCCACCCCACAGAAAGAGTCTGGATAAGGAATCAATTCTGCCTAGGATCGCTGCGGGGAGGGGAAAGGCTTGGAGCCAAAAGGCCAGAACCCCTTGAATAATCGACTTGACAAGTTCAGCCCGCCCAGCAAAGGAGAGGGACTTACCGCGCCAAGCTGAAAAGTTAGGCCTCGACCGAATCCAGCAAAGGGGAATATTGTGCAACGGAAACCTTTAGAGGAGCCAAAGGTACCCCCAAGTAACGCACCGGGAAGTCGCCGGGGTGGAACTCCGTCATTTGCAGAATGTCTTCGCGATCTCGGCCCCAACACCACCAAGAAAAATATTAGACTTGACTGGATTGACCCGCAAGCCCGAAACACTGCGTAAGGTAAGCAATCCTCCCAATAAAATACGAACCGAAGGGAGGTCCCCCCGGGAAAACATCATGAGGTCATCGGCAAAAGCTAGATGTGTAATGCGCAACTGTTGACAGCGCGGGTGGAAATTAAAGTCTGAATCCGTAGTAGAGAGCTTGAGAAGCCGAGACAAATACTCCAAACAAAGAAGGAACAAGATGGGGGACATCGAGTCCCCTTGACGCAGCCCTCTCTTCCTTTTGAACATACCGTGAAGATTGCCATTGATGGAGAGGGAAAAGGATGTTGTGGTAACACATTCGGAAATCCATGTCACAAAAAGCGAGGGGAAGCCCAAACCTGTCAACATATCCAACAAGAAGTCCCAGGAAATCATATCATAGGTTGACTCCACATGAAGAACATAGAAGGTGAACACAAGTCCTAAAATCACATAGGTCAGAGCAGAAACAGGAGTTTCCATGAAAATGAGAGAACTCAATATAAATCGAAACTTTTATCAGATACAACAGGTTTCTGCATCTGGGTATCGACCCAAATTCTTGAATTTCTAATATCAGGCTTCAAACCCAAGAATTTGGCTTTCGGCTCTTTTATTGACCATCACAGAACTGGGGCTCTGATCACATGAGATGTCATTTCCAGAATCTGGATATCTCAAATTACCAAGGAAAAAATCTGAAGAAACAACTAATTTGCTGTTTCTTGCGAGGAATCGAGAGATATAAAAAAATATGTATTTTAATAATATAAAGACAAATTTGTTCAAAAATACCTAAACTTCTTGAATGGAAAAAAAAATAGGGAATAAGGTGAACGAATCAAAAATACAGAAATTAAGATGAATAATCAAATATATCACGGGACTCTTTTATATAATTTACCTAAAAGTTTCGTTTATTATCGTCTTCATACAACTACCTTTGGTAGTTATTTCAAGAACATTAACCTTTATACTCTTCCCTTCCACTTGTTCCCCTTTCAACGTCTTGTTAGCCCTGTTTTAGACACCATCTTCGTTCCCTACATCTCATTACCCGGCAGTGTTACTACCAACTATCCTTCTCGGGTGAACCTCATGGTTCTCGTCTTGAAATTGTATAGGATGTCGTTAAGGGTAATTAATCATTACACCCCTAAGACGATGTCACAGCTTCCCAGTGCAATCACCTAGGCGTCTGACAGAAAGCACACTCCTGCATGCTCCATATCAACCCATCATACCTTTGATGGCAGCTCAACCTGAGACCCCTTCCCCCATAATAATTTGGATTCCCCAAATATCCTCTAATCGACCTTGACTTCTTGTGGCCAAGGCTTCGTCTAGGAAGTCATGTACTTCTATTGTCTACCAACACCTGTATAAGTTTTCATTGATAGTATCCTATTACCTCTATTTGCTTGTGTTATTCTTCATCTATTCCCTTATCATAGGCTAGAAGGAGACATTAGGATTCCTTTATTCTCCTGTGATCTCCCCATTCTACTCGTCTAGTGTCTCTTTGGCTTCATCGTCCCCCTCAACCATGTATATAGTTGGAGTTGCTTCCTTCTAACTTTGTGGCCTGTTACATACAATTCATCACACCAATCTTTTAGCTCGAAGTTCATCAAACTCCTTACAAGCTATAAATACATCTACCAAAAAATTTTCTTCCCGTAGAATTTCTTCTTTCTTTCAAAATGGGAGCATTAATCTGGACTTCTTAAAGTGTTTGCTTTTTCTTGCTAGGACACTCTGACAAAATCTTTACTTGGGAATTATCAGATGTCTCATCAATAAACAAATGGCTAGTTTCTGAGCCCTCAAATACTTAAAAAGAAGAGGGCATGCTCATCATTTTGATTTTGAAGTGTAAAATATTTTCGCAACTTTGTCAAACTCTTATGGCCTATCTATTACCTGGAAAGTTTTCTAATGCACAGGATCGCCTAGCAATCGTATAATGTCTTTCTTTTTGGGGGGAAGATAATCGTATAATGTTTTTACTTAAAATTGTATGAATGAATGTTTTCGGGGATGCTAAACCAAGAATAGTATGATGTTGAGGCAAATGTTTGCCTGAAAATCATTTTTGATGTAGCATTTTCATTTTGATTCACTGTAACAGTAACTCACTACAACAGGAGGAGCCAAACACATTACTAAGATCATTTACAATAACTAGCCTAAAACTTGAGACCACAGTTGCTCCAAATCTTTGCATTACCTCAAGCAAAGTAAAATATGGACTCATACACCTTTCTGAGGCAATGTTTCAAATGCAGAAACAGTGTTCTCGAACTTAATCCGATGCAAAGGAGCACCACTTTGCTTTATAGCACACGCTGTCTTGTCTTCAAGCGGGCATCGTGCTTTTAACATGGAGAAGACATGGTTATTCAACCTTCTTGCTTTCTTCATTGCCTCCAATAGGGTTTCCCATCCCTTCAAAAGAGCACTCAATCATGAAAAATCAACCAAAGAATCACCTCATATTCCAGAATGCATGTTATGATACAGAGCAGAGAAAAATGTTTGTGAAACATGGCACAGTGATGTTCTTGAGAGAGTCGAAGAAAATTTGCCATACCTTGAATGGTTGTGCAAGTGATCCAGCCTCCACCTCAGCAACATTGAGGACTTGATATGAAAAATCGAAGAGCTCAAAATGTAGCTGTTGCCCAAGTAAGTATATCACTGTACAACCACCCCAAGCAACAGAATCACCCAGTACTTCATAATTGTTGGATGCTGCTTGAACAGACTCCTCTAGATATCCCTAAAATAGAAGATCATATGTTATAATAATGAAAAGATTACATAATTTACATGCTATCTGGCCAGATGAGTTTATTAGCCATGATATACTGGTGATAGGACTTCTTATATTGAATAATTATTCCCAGCTGTTATTTTCCACCGAGTAATACACGTATGCATACAATAAATCCACATCCCCAATCAGAAGGGATGAAGATATAACGCTGTCTTTTGCTTGAAGACATCAAATTTAGTATGAAACTTTTAAAAAAATTATAAGTTTCAAAATGTCACTGTTTAGAAAATTTTGGTAATGACTTAGCCTCTCTTATGCTTAGTTAGCTGTACATTGACTAAAACAGATTAAAATTTCTTTTAGGTACCTAAGTTAAATACATGAAAGAAACAGATGTTAAATGAAATATTTTTGTCAAAGAACCAAGTCTAACTACAAAATAGCATTGAAAATAGATGACGAAAGGTTGAGCCTTACAATTTGAAGGCCACTATATATACGGTAGAAATCCTTTGAAGTTGTTATGTCAACGAATCCTGTCTTGGGAGCGGCACTCCATTTACTGCAATACTTATCCAGCGCTGCACTAGTGAAAGCAAGGGCATATTCCAGTACACTGCCAGTATTCATGTTAGCCTTGTACAGGAGATCTGCACAGAATGGAAAACAATTATAAACTGAAATCCAGAAAAGAGAAATGGAAAAGTGATAGACTATATGGGATAGCTACAGTCAAGAACTGGAAAAATCATCCTCCAAGACATCAGAAACGTGTTCACATGTTCTTCAATACTTATTTGGGCCCTTACATTCCAGTTTTTGATTAACAATACCGTTATGTGGGGTTATTCATGCTGCATTGTACTTACAACTCAGAGAGCAATTTCTTTCCTTTTTATAGAAATTAGATACTTCTGGGTGACCTCCAAGTTCCTAATGAAAGAACTAACAACGCTAGAAGGGGCTAAATAAAACTGTGCAGGTTTAATTTAAACTTTCTTCCATAGAACACATTCTACAAACTAGTCAATTTCTTTAGCATTCACTTTACAATTTTAAGGAACAAATCAACAAAGTGCTAATGTGTACTCTCAACTGTAATCAACAAAGTGCTAATATGTACTCTCAACTGTTCATACTTCCAGAGTCTTCAATAAGTAATCTGAACATGAACTAACCATATGATCAACACAATTAACGGGATTAAGGACTACAAGGCCTCTAAGGTAATATTTACTCAAAATACTACATGCAGTATGGAAGTAGTTTCAAGGATTCTAAAAAATTTTTAAACCACTAAGTTGATCCATTGTCAGTGTTTTGCTAATAATAGATTCCTAGTTCTCATCAGTCCTAGGGAGAAGTAATAGTTTGTTACTGCATATTATGTAACTAGTCTGTTTCCATCATGATAAACTTGGTCAACTAAACCGCAATAAACAAAGGGTACGGAGGGACAACGTAACATACCTGCAGCTTCTGCCTGTTTTGACATGGTGTAGAATGATGTTGGATGTGGACATACAGGGTTGGACACAATTGCACCAGCAGCTGATTTGAAAAGATTGACAATGGGACTATCTCCTCCATATGGAGAATGTAAGATCTGCCCATCTACACCAGAAAGAAAGCCTAACCAAGGGGCTGTTTGCATGAAATGCATGGTATCAATCTCCCTCTGTCAAGCACAGAAAACGGCAGAACTTTAACAGAAAAATTTGTTATGCTAGAGGTTTGAAATATAAACCTATAATAAGTTGGAGGATTGATGAGAGCTTTTCTTTTCATTCAATTTATAAGAAGATAGAAGGACTTAACTGATATTTTCTCAATAGGATAAGGTTGATCGTAAAATGGTTCCCACATGGATATCAAACAGTGGATCCATAAAATAGAGCAGAGACTGAATGATAATACTTGAGGGAGTTCAGGTAAACTGGACAAAAGTTTTATACATGCAACATTAAATGGAAAAGTTGCATGAAATAGCAACTTCCCATGCTATTGTTTGATTCTTAAATAAATAAGGGTAAATTGTTTCAAATATCTTGACCTTTTAACACTTTATCAAATAGATCTCAATTTTCATTTTGTAACACTACATATCACAACCTGTGAAAAATATATATTTATATATCCCACTATAACATCTTTAATAATAGAATTTATGTGCAAATGGATTTCACCATCGTGTTCAGACATTTTTAAGACATCGTATAAAATTTGGCAACATTTGGACATGTTCTACATTTTCATAATTTTTCAAATTCTCAGACTCCACAAATTTATAAAAAATCATGTTCTTGTCAAATATTCTTTTCATATTTTACCATCGGTGCATTAGGTTATTATTAACACTTGTACAAATTTTTAGGTCAAAGCTTCAAGTAGTAAATTGTTTTAAGAAATAAAAGCTTAACACAATTAAGTTCTCACAAGAACTCAGATACGTAGGTATATATTTTTATAGGTCGTGCTATAGTGTTACAAAATAAAACTTGCGATATATTTAATATTTTGATTATAGTTCAAGATATTTGGTATAATTTGCCCTATAAACAAATATTGTTGGATTAGAAGTCATCAAATCCGGAAATTCTCCTGAACAAATTTGCCTATCTTTTGGTAAATGCATTTCCTTTCATTTTCCAGAAAAAAATCCAGAAATTTAGATACTAACCAATACAATGTCAAGAAGCCCCATCCAGTATAATACGCTTCCAATTTCTTTTATTCCTCTAAGAACCTCTGCTTTGAGCTCTGATTTTGTCCCCCAGTTAAGATTTTCCTTAACTACCCTCATACAACCTGTGCATAATGGGTAGATATTCAATAGGGTAATAATTGCATGGGCATCACAGAATGGTCATAATTTCCAATAGGCAATAGAAATTGTGCTTAGCAAAATTCTTTTGAGCACAGACGTAGAGTGCAGTTAAAGTAAATAGGACACAAAAGAAGCTTAAACAACCACGAGCGGAAGCTTTTATCCAACGTACCACTTGCAAGCTAGAACATTTGACTTTTTTTCTGACTCACAAAAGGGTAAACAATGAACTCTTATAGTACCCACTAGCCAAGACTGACTCAGACTCTGGTTGCGAATTAAGAGGGGGAGAAATACTTATAGAATGGAAAGAAGTATGAAGGGAATTTAGGAAGATCTAGACAATGTAGAGCAGAGAGAGATGGTTAAGCAATGATGAAGCACCATTCTCCCCCGTAGCAAATATGTGATGATCTACATTTTCATTAACAATCTTATATAACATGAGTTTGTTACAAGTGATCTAATACTAGTGATCTAATAACATGGATCAAGTCACCTAATCACTATTTTAAGATATGTAAAATTTTATATACACAATAATGATTGAAGAAACAACTTACATAGATTATGGTCATCAAAGCATGATATATTACCATAGTTCCACTATTATTTCATTAGTGTGGAAAAGTTAAAAAGTAAGTCAAGATCTCTACAAGATCTTTATGTATTAAGAGCAAATTCTTATGAATAATTTTTTGTTATGTTTAAACCTCCTTAGTTTAAGGCAGGTTGTTGTAATTCAGTTCAGGAAAATCTCCTTGTAATTGGCATGGATTATCACTCCCGCTTCAGGAAAATGAAAGGAAACTCACACTCTTTGTCAGCAAGAGAGGCCTAAGATGCACTACTGGCTGAACCTACAAAAGCATTGAAGATTGTGCATGGTGTCCCAAGCTACAAGGTCCACTCCTTTGGCACTATACCAATAGGAGAGTTCCTACTACCCGACTGAGAAGGTGTAATAGGAAATCTTGAGTAGTTTTCTGTTGATTGAGACTCTTATATGGAAATAGTTGTGTTACTGGTAATATGGTCCTTGATATGATCATTTTGGTTGCTAGATACGGTTTAGGTATGCTATTGTGTTTGTATGGTCTGGGGGAATAGTTTTCGGGTTCCTTATGCTTTCTTGTAAGTTCCCTTTCGGTTGGGGTAAGAGATTGCCATCTTTGGTAATACTTTTTATGTATTCATAAATTTACTGAATTACCAAAAAAAAATCTCCTTGTAATCGAGGAGACAATCTTGACTAATTTAAGCGTATCTTTTAAGAACCTTGAGGCATTTAAATACCCAACTAGATTAGTCACTTGAATAAGTTTTAGAGAAACAAAACTCTCAATAAACTTCTTCATTGTATCTGAGCAAATCTGAACCAATCCCTATTCCCTTCTTGTTATCCGATGACAATAAGTCATCAAATCTGCCATGGCAAGTGAATCTGAAAGAGGCACATCCAACCCAAATTCTAGCCAAATGGCCATGTCTACCTATTCTACCAATGTTTCTGAAAGAAGTTTGATGTCGATTACTGGGCATAAACTTAACGGCCAAAATTTCAGCTTGTGGTCTAAATCAGTGATGATTTTCATGTGTGGGAAAGGAAAGGAAGACTATCTTATAGGTGCTGCAGATCAACCCTGGGAAAACAGCCCTGACTATCAAATCTAGAAGATGGAAAATAATCTAGTAATGTCCTGGGCACTAAATTCCATGACCAATGGAACTGGTGAAAACTTTATATATTACAGAACAGCAAAAGAAATCTGGGAACCAGCCTATGACACATTCAAATAAAGACAATACTTTTGCAGTATTCGAAATTAAAAGAATTCTAGGTGAGCTGAGACAAGGTGAATCATCAGTCACAGAATATTTCGATCAGCTAATTAAATACTGGCAACAACTTGATATGTTAGAAGATGTCTCATGGAGCTGTGCAGAGGATGGCAAACAATACAGGAAGATCCAAGAAAGAGGGAGAGTTTACAAGCTTTTATTGGACTAAAACAGGAACTTGATGAGGTTCTTAGACGGATTCTCAGCACTAAGACTTTGCCAAGCGTTCTCGAACTCTACTCAGGGAGGAAAGCCATATCAATCAGGAGAACAGCTAAATAAGTCAGGCAACAATAATTCTTAGAGACGGAACAATTGCCCATGGTGTGATCGTTGCAAGAAGCCAGGGCAAACGAGAGAAACTGATAGCAATATTGATAGCAATATGGGTCCTAAACCCATATTGACATATGCTAGGAGGAAGAGGGAGAAGGTACTAAACATGGACCACAAACCCATGTTGACATATGCTAGGAGATTCACTAAGGTAGGGAGGGGTTAGTCACCAAACAGTTAGAGAAGTTAGTTAGAGGAGAGAGAGCAAAGGACTATGTAAGGGATGGGGTAGTGCAAGGCTAGGGATATCTGA
>JAOSBP010000003.1:21317605-21336995 GCA_027563825.1 Erythroxylum mucronatum
CTCTAGGTTATCAGCCGTGACCCAACTTCTTGCCTCTCCTTTGATAAGTTTTACCCACAAAAGCATCCTTATCAGACACCTATTAGAAGTTACACGTTCACTAATGTTGTCATTTAATTAACCGAATGTCATCTTGCATTCTAAACTTTCAAACTCCATATCAGTCTCTCATCACCACCTATCCCTACGCTCGGTTCATGACAAATTTACCTCTAAAAATTTTTGGTTGTACATCCTTTGTCCATATTCATCATCAAAACCGTAGCAAACTTGATCCTAGATCCATTAAGTGTATTTTCCTAAGATATTCATCAAATCAAAGTGGGTATAAATGTTATTCTCCAGTCACAAAAAGATTCTACAACACTATGGATGTTACATTCTTTCAAGAGCAACCTCTACAGAGGAATATCAGATTTGGTCTATGTATGCCTAGTCTAAAGAGGATTATCAAATCCTACCTGCCTATTGCTCTAAGGAAAGAAAATCGAGCATGTACTTTATATCTGATTGGAAACTTTGTGTCTCATGACAACTTGTATCCTAACTAAAGGGCATTTACTATTTCTTTGAGTGAAATACAGATTCCTAAAAATATTCAGGAAGCTATAGAACAAACTGGATGGAAGGAAGCAGTTATGGAGGAGGTAAATGCTCTAAAAAAGGAACCAAACTTGGGACTATATAGAACTACCTGCTGGAAAGAAAGTAGATAGTTGCACGTGGACATTTGCAGTTAAATATAACACAGATGGAAGCATAAATCAATTTAAGGCTAGACTAGTTACCAAGGGTTTTACACAATCCTATGGTCTTGACTATGAGCAGACCTTTGCTCCTGTTGCAAAACTCAACTCTATCCGTGTTCTTTTATCCCTTGTAGCAAATCTAGAATGGCCATTGCATCAATTAGACATATAGAACACATTCTTAAATGCTGACCTAGAAGAAGAATACATGGCAGTTCCTCCCGGTCTTGACACACATGAAGGCTTTGAAAAAGTATACAGGCTAAGCAAAACACTGCATGGGCTCAAACTCAAGTATGGTTTGGAAAATAACTCAGAGTTGTAAAAAGATGCGGATTCACTTGTGTCAAACAGATCACACTATGTTTATCAAATTCTCTCCTGAAGGAAAGAAAGCAATCATGATAGTTTATGTAGATGATATCATTCTAACAAGTGATCAAATAGAAGAAATCAAGTTTCTGAAAGAAGTTCTAGCTGGTGAATTTGAGATCAAAGATTTGGGACAACTTAAGTATTTTCTGGGGACGGAAATAGCTCATTCACAACAGGGAATATACCCCAGATCTACTCAAAGAGATAGGTAAGTTAGATTGCAAACCAGCTCTCACTCCTATGGACCCTACAGTGAAGCACTTGATGGAAGAAGAAGGAGATTTGATAGGTAAAGGGAGATATCAAAGACTAGTGGGAAGACCAATCTACCTCTCACATACCAGACCTGATATAAGTTTTGTTGTAGGAATCGTGAGCAGGTACATGAATCAGCCAATGGAGAAAACATTTGGAGGCTATTTTTCACATCCTAAGATACTTGAAACAAAGTCCAAGGAAAGATCTTTTCTTTGGGAAATCTACAGATTGAGGAGCAAATATTTAAACCGATGCAGAATGGGCAGGTTCATTAGCAGATCGTAGATCTACTACAGGGTACTGCACCTATGTCAGGTAATATGATTACATGGAGAAGTGAAAAACAGGCTATAGTTGCAAGGAGTAGCACTGAGCCAGAATTCAGAGCAATGTGTCATGGGATTTGTGAAGGAATTTGGCTTAGGACGATGCTAAACGAACTAAAAATAATTGATCCAATTTCTTTTCTGTTTAAACCTCCTTAGTTAAAGGCAGGTTGTTGCAATTCAGTTTAGGAAAATCTCCTTGTAATCAAGGAGATAATCTTGACTGATCTACGTATATCTTTTAAGAACCGTGAGGGATGCCTTAAGGTTTAGTCATTTGAATAAGTTTTAGAAAAAATAAAACTCTCAATAAACTTCTTCAATTAGCATCTACTACTATTTCATTAGCTACTCAATCTAAGCATAAGCTCCTATATATATCCAAAAATTTCCACCCATCTCCCAAAGAAAGACACCATTGAAATTCCTGTTTCCATTTCAAAAAGCCAACCTTGTACAAATAATAGAAAATAGGATAATATATCAAGTATCATGGTATCTCATGTACCTGCAACACCCCCATCAAAAGGAAGCAGCCCAATAGACTTTGGCAATGCTTCTTGTAATCCCATAATCATTGGCTCAAGCGTAGTTAACTGGGAAATGCAAAAAGCATAAAATGAGAAATACAAATCAAAAGTTCTACATATGAAAACTTGGTGCAAACTTTTATACACCTGTATTTTGAACCAGTTGATACAAGAATGATGATGAAGATGATAAAGTTAAAGTGAGCCAAATATTTGAAAGCAAATCATAGGCAGCATAAAACCAACATTGCAAAAATGCTAAAGGTCAGAAAAACTGCTCAAACACCTTACAATATAGAAAAGAGATATACTTGTTCACTTACAGAGAGACTGAAGTTCATCATCAAAAAATAACAAACGTAAGTATATATGAAGCAAATGTTGCATATGTAATTTCTTCCTTCCAATGATTCAATGCAATATAGAAGGAAAGAGGAAGTTGAGACTGTTGAATTTAATAGAGAAGGAAAGACGAAGCTAAGACAACAGGTTCATCCGATTCTTTAAAATCCAGGTTGCTACCAAAATTGATTACGAAAATAAAGGTCCTCTAGAATCTAACAAAATTTAACGTTCTTATGTTTATCAGTCACACAAACAAGTCTGAAGAAGATCATTTGCTGAAGCACCTCTGGACGAAGTGGCCCACATTTGATTGTTATTAATCACATGCTTTTTAGAGCAATAATGAAAATTTGAAAGGTTTACAAAGTTGAAGATATCAAAGATGACGTATAGTTAAAAGTTCTCTAACAACCAAATTTAAATGTTCTTCTGTTTACAATCACACAAATAAGTCCGATGAGAAGCACATATATGCTATGGCAAATTGCTGAAACACTTCTGGACCAACTGACCAACATTTGATAATCACTAATCACAAGTCTTCTAGAGCAATGATAAATATTTGAAAGGTTGACAAAATTTGAGATATTAAAGATGACAAGTAGTTAAATCATAACAAGGATAGTTTAGAGAAGCTTTAATATCTAATAAAACAATCCATTAAAAAAAGCTTCCACTTCACAAACTTAAATAAATACTCAATATTAGTGATGAACTAGAAAGTCTCAAGTGAAGTATCACAAAATTGGCATTAATAATGGATCTGATGAAAATTCACAAACTAAAAATAACCATTTGCTATGAAAAATCACATGCAATCAACACAAACTAAAAATGAACGCAAAGGCCATACCTTATTTGATACATGATCTAATAGAGCTCGAATAAGCCAAGGCAATGACCTTGATCCAAGAAGTCTGACAATAGAAAACATGTGGGGCATTCCAAAGAATCCACCATGAAGACGAGCAAAACTTTGATGTGCAGAATTCAACTCCTACCAGTGACCATCCATTAAGACATGTATAATCAGAGAGCATAGTGGGAAAACAGAGCCATACCATCAATATCACAATGATAAATTAGTCAATCGCGTTGACTGTCACTGCAGAAGTTACTTACCTGAGTACCACAATAGAAGCTAGGCTTGGCATAAGGAACTGATGGCTTTTGAACAGGTGCACGAGGTACTCTCAATGATCGGACAAAACGTTGAGTAGTATTGCAAAGAATGAAGTTTGGCAGGAAATCACTTTGCATCTCAGACCAAATCTAACAGGCACAAATATGTTAATTTGATTTAAAATTGGAGGTAGAAACTAAAAATCTAAATTCTGATCCCTCAATGGTCACGTTCCTATGCTCATTTGAGAAACAAAAGGGTTAAAATTCACTGTGTTGCTTTTGGATTAACAAATACATGATAGAGAATAGAACTATTGGATTTGTGACAGCAAGGAAAAGGCATACTAAATGAATATGGCTTCCCCTATGGATAGCACACATGATACTGAATTACTATGCCGTCTATTCAGTTATCGGTCAAGCACAGTGGCAAGTCATTAATGAGAACGAAAGTTATGAAACCTGAGAAGCAAGTCGACTAGAAAAAGACACAAGAGAGATGTTTTCTTGCATCTCATTCAGCATGAGATTGAACGAGTCTATGGACAGATCTCTGGAAAGCAACTTGTGAGCAAGCTTCAAGATATCCAACAGTTTTTCTAGTTCCTGCAAGCAAAGGGAACTATTTATTTGAAAAGTTTAGAAAAAGAATAAGAAGAACCATTGTTAAATCGTTTACGTTTAAAACAATTAAAAATGGTAAATGCATATACTAATAGGGGTTGAAGCTTTACACTTGGTGCAAATAAAATAAAAAGATTATTTAACAATCAATTTCACATGCAGCCTAGCTTCCAAATAAAAAGAAAGATATAAGAAAAGTTTAAGCATGTGAGGCAACAACAAATATAAGAATCAAGAGAATAGGTTTATAGTAAGAAGTCCAATCTAAAAGTTTAAGCTGGTTGGTGAAAAGAAATTTATAAAAACAGACATCAAACTTCATAAATGATTAGTATGAGACTTTTCAAGTCATAAAAAAGAAATAGTGGACCAATTCATTTACCACCACTGCGCAAAGATCTTGAGACTCAAAACGATCAAAAAGAAACTCAAGATTGTCTCTGAAAGCTTTATTCATCCGTTCAGCTATCAAGCTTCTTAGATCAATAGTCCTCCCCAGTAACTGTAGACCATAAGAAAACCAAGGCAGTGAGAGCAGACAAACAATCTGATCCACTGATCTTTTTCCTTTTTTTTTAACAATTTGCAAGACACATGAGCAACACACAAAGAATGGCAATCTATAGTACCAAAAACAATGAAAGATTTATGGATAAAGTTCTATGTTCAGAAGTAGTGCATATAAACTCATCCCCTACCAAGTTATGTAGTGTCAACTGAAAGATGAATTTGTTCCACCCAATACCAAATGCTCTAAAAATTTGGAAAAAGGTAAACTAGACCCAAGTAAAACACACACAATGCACAATGAAGCCTTACTTGAGGAGGTGGTAGTAAGAAAAAAGAACTTTGTAAGTTTTCAAATTTTCATTTAAATCATAGCCAATACTTGGCAAATGCAGACAAAAGTAAAGTATACAAACAATTGCAACTGTATGAACCCTAGAACAAAGGACAATCTTTTTACCTTCACTCTAGTCATCTTAAGCAGTGCACTGAATCTCATAGGCTGGACCGTATATTTCTCCCCATTGTCCAAGGCGAAGAGGAACGATGGATCTAGCAGTTTGCTGTAGAATTGTAAACATTATTTTTGCATCAAATGCAGATCTTAGATAATAAAGTTAGCACAACACAGTGGCCAAAAGACATACCTTGCAGCCCAGCTCTTGTAATATGTGAAAATTATCTCACAGAGTTTTGAAACAAATAAATCAAAACAACAGTCCACCTACATTAACGATAGTCAAATTTTCCACAGTTAGGCAAACGAATGAACAAGTTGCTACAAAAGTAAAGACTATCCCTTATTTCCAAGAATATAGCTATTATACATAAAATTTAAGTAGATAGCACGTCATCTTTACTTACCCTTTGATTACATGAATGACAAGATTCTGTGATTTAGACATTTCAGTCAAGTAACTTTTTTAGAAAATAAATGACAACTATTAAAAAAGTTTTTGAATTTTAGGCATCACTTAATTAATCTCGAGAAAAATGCTAGCCAAGGTAAAAATGGATTTGCATACACAAAGCTATTGACTGAGCATTGACATTTGACAAGTTCATTAAGATTATCCATGAATCGAGCAAAAGTATGCAGCAGAAATGTGCATTTTGTCAATCTTCAAATAAATAAACAAGCTACAGAGAAATTTTACAAATTACACAATGTTGTGTGGAAGAGAAAAAGAAAGAAACTGAGGCTGAGGTTGAGGTTGAGAGGTCAATGGACTAAGGAGACAAATTCAAAGGCTAAGAATTGAATGACGGTGTGCAATGCAGCATCCATTTACCAATGAAAGATTGAAAATTATAAAAGAAAAGGTGTGGATGACCATACAAATTCAAGGAACTAACTACTCAATAAAAAGACACCTCGAGAAGGATATTGTAAAAATAACATGAACCATAAAGAGTAGAACGGAAGGGAAACACAAGATTTAAATTGTTGACCACAAGTGCTACAAAGACCACATGGGTAACAGTAGCATTAACTAAGTTTCACCGTCTATTCATAATAATTAAACAATACAATCTAAAATAATACACAGGCTTATAGCATTCTACAATAAGATGCCCAAACTATTCTGGGACAGGATATTTTAGGAAATATTCCTATATACGTACAAAAAAATTCTATACAGGATATGCAACATAATATCAAAACGAAAAATAATACTAAAACTGTTAGATACTCTAGCGTGAATGACTAGAGATCCAAATACTATTGATAGTAAATCAGTGATACACACGATTATTACAAGTAACCGATGATCACTCACTAACCAGAGCAATGGCTGCTCCTCAGAGAAAGAATGTTTACTTTCACTGTCACACTATTCTCTCCCTTTTCTGAATACCCTCTCTCCTCTGTCCCTCCTCCTCTTAGCTGCCCCTCATACAATTCTGTTATTCCTTGTGCCACCTCAGCCCCCTTTTCTAACTAACTCTGACATCACCCTCTTTTTTCCTACGTGAATACACCCTCCATATCCTAGGTTTAGCATTAATGCCCTCAGCCCTAACATTGCCCCCTCCTAGAAGATCAGCCTTGTCCTCAAGGCTGAAATGAGGAAATTGGCTTCAAAGAACGCATTCATCCTCCCACGTAGCATTCTCTATAGGCTTGCCTTGCCAATGAACCAACCATTGCCGAATTGAGTGTCCTTCCTTGGAAATAACTTTGCTGCCCAGGACAGATTCGGGTTCCACCATATCCTCTACTTCGACCTCCATACCCTCTGGTAAGGTTGCTGCCACTGTGTAGTTGCCAATTGCTTCCTTTAATTGGGACACATGAAAAACCGGGTGGATCCTAGAATGTTGTGGAAGTTGAAGTTTGTAAGCAACAGCCCCCAACTTCTCCAGAATTTGAAATGGGCCAAAATATCTGGACGCCAACTTCTGATTAATTCTCCGGGCCACCGAAAGTTGTTTGTGAGGGCGTAGCTTTAGAAACACCCATTCTCCTACCGTAAAAGATAAGGGAGTCCGCTTTCTATCGGCAAATTTCTTCATCTGATCTTGGGCTCGTTGAAGATTATGTTTCAGCTGAAGTAGAGCCTCATCCCTATCCACCAATTCCCTTGCAACAGCCTCTACTTTTGTGAACCGAACTAGTGTAGGAGGTTTTCTGCCATAAACCAATTCAAAAGGAGTGGATCTTGAGGATATGTGAAAATTAGTGTTGTACCACAATTCAGCCCAAGCAACCCAATAAGACCAATGTTTGGGTTGTTCGGAAGCAAAGCACCGCAAATAGGTTTCTAAACATCGATTGAGGACTTCGGTTTGTCCATCCGTCTCCGGATGATAGGATGAACTCATATTAAGCATAGTCCCCTGAAGTCCGAATAATTCCCTCCAAAAGTAACTCACGAACAAGGGATCGCGATCACTTATGATCGATGAAGGGACTCCGTGTAGGCGGACAATCTCCTTTACAAATACTTCAGCCACACTCTTTGCGGTATAAGGGTGTTTCAAAAGGATAAAGTGACCGTATTTAGCCAATCGATCCACCACCACCAGTATCGCTTCATATCCTCTAGATTTAGGAAGTCCCGTGATGAAATCCATGGAGAGGTCTTCCCAAATTTGGTTAGGAATCGGTAAGGGTTGCAACAAACCCCCCAGTGAAGTTGCTGCATATTTTTGCCGCTGACAGGTATCACAAGACTTAACATAGTCTTGAATAGACTTTTTCATGCCAATCCAATATAGGTTTTGAGCAATCCTTCTATATGTGCAAAGGAAACCTGAATGGCCCCCTATAGGAGAAGAGTGAAACTCCTTTAGAAATGAGGGAATAAGAGCAAATTGTGCTGAAATCACTAACCTCCCTTTGTATAAGAGAACGCCTTGGTGCCACACAAACCCTTTCTTTGCAGCTGGATTTTGCTGCAATTCTCGAATAATGTCACTGAGCACCAGATCCTTGCTAATTTCCTGCTGAAGAATCTGATGATCAGCCCATAATGGATATGACAAAATGCTCCCCAATTCAGCCTCTTCACTGATTCTGGACAAGGCATCAGCAGCCTTGTTTTCAGGTCCCGGTTTATAAATTACCTCAAAGTGATACCCAAGAAGCTTAGCCATCCAACATTGTTGGTCCGTCGTGGATACTCTTTGTTGTAGCAAGTGTCTAAGACTTTTCTGATCCGAATAAACAACAAATGGTCTGCCTAACAAGTAATGGCGCCAATGGTGTACTGCCAAAACCAATGCCATCAATTCCTTCTCATAAGCTGATTTGGAAAGATTACCCTCCAATAAAGCCTTACTAAAATAAGCAACCGGTCTTCTATTTTGCATTAAAACTGCACCAACCCCCTTACCCGAAGCATCACACTCCACTTCAAAGGACTAAGTAAAGTTGGGAAGAGCTAGCACAGGTGATGTAGTGAGGATCCTCTTTAAAGTGTTAAATGACTCCAAAGCCGCTGAATTCCAACGAAACCCATCTTTCTTGGTCAATTCGATAAGAGGCTTGGCTATCTTTCCGTAATTCATAATAAACTTTCTGTAGTAACCCGTCAATCCCAGGAAGCCCCTTACTCCCTTCACATTATGGGGAATAGGCCAGTTCACCACACAAGACACCTTAACGGGATCCACAGCTACCCCTTGGGCGGAAATTACATGACCCAAATAAGCAACAGTCCTTGTTCCAAAGCTACACTTCTGCCTGTTGACTACAAATTGGTTGGTTTGTAAAACCTCCAAGACATTTGCCAAATGTAAAAGGTGAGTGTCCCAATCAGCACTATAAATGAGGATGTCATCAAAAAAAACCAGCACAAACCTCCTAAGGAAAGGCCTGAAAATATCATTCATAACGGACTGAAAGGTGGCTGGGGCGTTTGTTAGGCCGAATGGCATCACGAGGAACTCGTAGTGCCCATCATGCGTGCGGAAGGCTGTTTTATGAATGTCTTCCTCCTTAACCCGAATTTGATGATAACCCGATTTAAGGTCTAGTTTTGAAAAGAACCCAGCACCATTCAACTCATCTAACAATTCATCCACCACCGGAATAGGGTACTTATCCGGTATGGTGACCTGATTGAGGGCCCTATAGTCCACGCACATTCTCCAAGACGCGTCTTTCTTCTTGACTAAGATTACCGGGCTAGAATAGGCACTAGAACTTGGGCGAATAATTCCCATCAATAGCATTTGTTGCACCTGTCTCTCTATCTCATCCTTGTGGTGATGGGGGTATTTGTAGGGTCTCACACTAATAGGGCCTTGCCCTTGTTGCAGCACAATGGCATGGGAATGATTTCGATCAGGTGGCAGCCCTTGCACTTCTACAAAGACTGCCGGGAATTTATCTAGCACCTGGTTCAGCTCCTGATCCTCCTTGCTAGTAAGTTGCATCTGATGTGCTACATCTAAAAATCCCCCTTCCACCGACACACATTCACCCCCTATGCTAGCTAAAAGGCCATGCAGGCTCACAGAATCTGCCAAATTCACACTGCCCTTATGTTGATTAGACTGAAACCCTGCATTCCCTTGTAGCTGAACATGTTGCCCCTCATGTTGGAACTGCATAGACATCTCCTTCCAGTCCACTACAACTTTCCCTAAGGTTTGTAACCAGGCCATCCCGAGGATCACATCCATGCCTCCCAAGTTCAAGACATAAGCATCAATCTTCCACTCTAGATCTCCCATTCGAATAGGAATTTTCAGACACTTTCCTTAAGTAGTGACCCTGTGGCCATCTCCCAGCCTAATTCCCATCATCTTGTTTGTCTCCACCGTCAGTCCCAACCCACTGACCAGTTCAAGGGAAACAAAATTATGACTTGCCCCACTGTCCACTAAGATCACAATCGGAACCTCCTGTATTTGTCCAGCCACCCTCATCGTTTTTGCCTCAAGCATCACTGCCTCATTCACCTCAAACACTTCCATTGTTCTGCATTCCAAAACCATTTCAGCCTCCTCCTCAACATCGGCTTCTAGGGACACGATTTCCCCATTTTCATCCAACGTCTCATTATCATCCAAGATTAACAGCCTCAGCTGTTTCTCTGGACACTAATGAAGGGCATAAAACCGCTCCCCACATTTGAAGCATAGACCTTTAGCCTTCCTGTCCATTAGTTCCTGATACGACAAATGCCGCACCCCCCTATTTCTCTCTGTCGATCCTCGTCTCTCACTGTCAGTTCGTCGGGTTGAAGTCGACAAGGGTGGAGCCATCGGCCTCCTTTGCACCATGAACTCCGATGGACCTCCAAAGGAGTCGCGACCCCTCCCTGATCCAGAGCCACCGTCAAATCGCCCTCGACCCATCGGGTTTGGAGGCTCCGGGTCACGCTGGGTCGGGTTGACCCAAAAGTTGCCCCTAAAAGGGCTCCTTCGATGCGAAGACCACATGCGCACTCGAGAGCCACTGCTGTCGACATACCCACTCTCGCCGTTCATCTCATCCTCCACCGCCCTAGCTATCTTCATCAACTGATGCCTATTAGCAAGACCGAACGTTCGTACCCTTCTCTGAATATATTCTCTCAGCCCACTCATGAAATACCCCATGAGCTGCTCTTCTGGTAGCCTTCCCACTTGCGACGAAATAAACTCAAAAGCCTCAATATATTCCTCCACCAACTCTGTTTGCTTCAAATCCGACAACTCCTCAAAAGGATTATCGAACCTTCTTCCCCCATATCGGTCAATAAGAGCTCGCTTAAACCACTCCCAACCCAACTCTAGCTCGGTCTCACGCAGAAGATTAAACCAATGGATGGTGGACCCTTCCATGCTCAGAAGAGCTAGCTTCATCTTCATCAAGTCCGAAGTGTAATGAACTTCAAAGTATACTTCGGCTCTCGTAATCCATCCTACCGGGTCTGACCCATCAAACATGGGTAACTCCACCTTGCGGACAGACATCCTGTATTCTTCCGTGGTATCATCGGACTGCTCCACCGGAAATGACTGCCCATGACCTGTGTTTCTCGCTCCACCCGTATTCGTCCCCCTTCCTGACGCATCTCCACTGCCCTGTCCTTCCTCCGGTCTCTTCCCCAACACTTTGTTCATTTCCAACAGCAAAGCTCTCTGCATTTCCTCCATCTCTGTTCGCATGGATGCCTGAATGTCCTCCATCCCTTCCTCCAAGCTAGCCAGACGAGATTCCAATACATCTACCCTGTCGGACATCTTCGGTGGCATCAAGGTGAGTTATGCAACTTCGCTAGTCTCCTAAACCCAATGGTCGTCTCTCCCTCAATTGGTATCCGGCAGGTCGGACCAATGTTAGATACTCTAGCGTGAATGACTAGAGATCCAAATACTATTGATAGTAAATCAGTGATACACACGATTATTACAAGTAACCGATGATCACTCACTAACCAGAGCAATGGCTGCTCCTCAGAGAAAGAATGTTTACTTTCACTGTCACACTATTCTCTCCCTTTTCTGAATACCCTCTCTCCTCTGTCCCTCCTCCTCTTAGCTGCCCCTCATACAATTCTGTTATTCCTTGTGCCACCTCAGCCCCCTTTTCTAACTAACTCTGACATCACCCTCTTTTTTCCTACGTGAATACACCCTCCATATCCTAGGTTTAGCATTAATGCCCTCAGCCTAACAAAAACATAATACATCTGTAAAATCTTCAACAAATATATTTGGGACTAAGTTGGAGACTACTACATGTTTGAAGATCTGCATAAAATTTATGCCTTCCTGCAGGAAATTTCAAAATTTACATTCCTTTTCAAGGCTGAAAATAACATACCTCAGCCTCAATCTCATCATAGAGGAAACGCTGCCTCAGAACAACCAAAGCTTGCTGAGCTGAATCATTATAGATATCAAATGGCATCAGAACACTTTCAAGAAGTCCTGCATTTTGTGACTCAAGCACATGATCCACCAGCATCCATGGAAGAGAGCATTCAATTGGAAACTACACATAGGTCAATAGAAATTTCCCCACAAGTGAGGAAAGCATTCAGTGACCAGCAGAAACAAAAGAGTAAAAATGATCAAAGTTCCAAGTTTATTAATTATCACAAACCACAACAAATAGTAGATATGTGAATCTTATACCCAACAATCAGTAGAAGTACAGAAAGAAAAAACATAAGACACAATTAAGTATTATTTCATGTCTTTTACCTGAATAACACGTGAAGACTCCAAGTAAAACTCCCTAAACCATAAGAAACCTAGATCCGTCAAAGTAGCAATAGTCACTGCAAACATGATTACTCCAATGTTAAACTTCATCACAGCGATGATTATGTAAGATTTGGCACAAGGCAAAAAAAGAGGTAGCGAGAGACAGAGAGAAAGATATTACATAATTCTAGTACCAAATAAAACCTAATAACAGGGAGGTGACAGGATGATATAGACTCAGGAAAATAGAAGTATCTCGACCAAGAATACAGTACTACTGGCCAAGATGGACAGTCAATAGATTTAGGATTAGTTGTTAAAGAACAAGGCACCAATAAGATAACCAGATACCAAAGACTCGGATCCTGTAGAAAACAGGAATAATGAAACTTAGATATTCGGTAAGTGTATTGAGCAGCCAAACAATGCAGAAAACCACATGATTGTTACCGAAATGGCACTTGTACTCGAAAAAGATAGGTAGATTAACAACCAACAAAGTAATCACTGCAGTTAGCGTACATTCATAGAGAAGCCAATCAGCACACTAGGAGCAATTATTTGAAAGAAATGGTCATTTCCATTGATCTAGTAAACACTCTTATTGTAATTAGATGGCATCCTTTGTATACAAACCGTATGTTGTGTCAATATTTAGGTTACTAGTCATGTCCATAAGCTGACAAATGCCAAAGTCATGTTAAGGTTACACCAGATCTCTGTAATTGAGTTAGTAAGGAATACAAGTCTCTTGTGGATATGTTATTTTACGAAAAATTTTGCATGAATGTGAAGATAGCTGAAACAGATCATTTTCTATCTAATTTGCTCTTGCATCATAGTTGATGATGAAATTGCAAAACAGATGTTAGTTCATTGTATGAACAAAACAGTTTAGTAAATAAACTTACCCGAGTAGTCCAATATATGCAGGAAGAAACTAAGCTTGTAGAAAAAGTTCTCCAACTGCTTCAAATCATTTACTGGGATCTCAGAACCACTATTACCAAAAAGCCCTCCAGGTTTCCTAAGATTACCACCAGATACTACTTCATATATCAGGAACTGCAAGCAATGAACCTGAATACAAAGGGTAAAAATATTTCAGAATCACATTCCCACATGTAGGTATGCAAGTATTGATTGAATCATAGTCTTGAAAGCTCATCTGTTAAAATCATAAACTACATATTTGACAAACAGTCAACAAATTGAAGATATTGTATATGAGTGCATGTGGGATTCTGAGTGCAATATAAATTTGTGTTACAAGTTAAATTCAAATTTCTGCATCTAAGAATTTGACGAAATGCAAGAATGGTTGCATTGATGAATTCTTGCATTAAGACACCCATTGATCATAGTTGTTCTCATGAGCAAACCTATGATTTTAATTTGATACTGGGGGCCATAATGGTTTGAAATTTGCTCAAACAGGTCTAACCATTACTCAAACTAAAAACCAAACATTGTTAATGCACATACCCCATAAGAGTATTGAGTATATCAAACGGCACTATCAAAGAACATACCACCCCATTGTATCTTTTATTAATAATTGCACTAGAATGATGTGGATTTTTGTTAAAAAAATAAAACATATGTGAATAACATTGTCCCTAGTTTTCATTGTATGATGCAAAATCAGTTTGGTATCAGAATTAAGAGATTTCTATCTGATAATGCAAGATATTATTTAACCACACCTTGTCATCGTATTTTCGTAAGGCATTATTCATGAATCATCTTGTATTCATACGCCACAACGAGATGGTGTGACTGAAAGGAAAAATGGTCATCTTACTATTTCCAAAGCACTTCTTTTTCATCACCATCTACAAACAGAAAGATATCAACTAATTGCTAAAACTCACAGAAATTAGGAACTGTGGGCTGCTTGAATTTTGAAGTCAGGACTGTAATGCTAGTATATGTTATGAAAAAGGGCTTAGAGTTTATAAAAGAAATCAGGGAGGGAAAATCACTCAACCACAAGCTTTAATTTGGTAGAATGGAGAATGGGAGTTCATGGGATAATAAGGACAAAAGGCTTAAATTTAATTTATTCTAGGTTTTATTTATTAGATAAGGAGTAATAATAAGATAGATATAGTGGTCTAGTTTGTTTAGGACTTAAGCTTATTTCATATTAGAGAATCCTACTCAATAGAGTAGGGTCCAATTTTATTTTGGATATCTTACTAGGGAATACCTTTACTAGGATAATGGTTTTAAGGCAGGACATGTCAGGAACTCTAAAGGAAATTCTAGAAACAAAACAATGGATGAAAATCTGGTGTTCCACAGGATTGGAAATGGAAAAAAACACGTCTTTTTAGTATGATAAATGGAACTGTAAAGGTCCCCCTATATAAGGTAGAGGAGGTACAGCCCTTGAAATTGGTGGTGAACCCAGAAACTAAAGTAAGTATGATAATTAGTAATAATCAGTGGACATGGCCCTTCCATAATAATAGAAATGTCAGCCTCAAAATGGAAGAGTTGCCAAGATGCTAGGAAAGAGAGCAAGATGAAATTCAGTGGCTAACAGATAACTCAAGTTCAACACAAAAGCCTGCAAAACACTTTTACAAACAACACAGAGCATAAAGCAGGAGTGGGCAGCCTTAGGATGGGATAGTGACATCAATCCAGCTCATCCATTCATCTTATGGATAGGGAGCAATGGAGGGTTGCTTACAAGAGATAAGATCAAGTTCTCCATTAACACTTTGAACTTTTGAGTTATGTAATACTAAACTGGAGAATCTGGAACAACTGATGATTAGATGCAAGTTTACCAGACAAGTCTGGGGCCGGATACAGCTTATTCTCAACATGGACAAACCAATGGATTCTTGGAGTGAAACTATTACTTGGCTGGGGAAACTTAGATTACATAATGCAGCTGATCTCAAAGCAATCAAGTTAAGTTAGGCAGCCTTAGTGTACTACACATGGAAAGAGCGTAATTGCAGAGTTTTCAAACAAGAAAGTAGAAGCAGTGAGCTGGTTTTTCAGGACATTTTCCTCCACTGCAGATTGGCCATGTTAGCAAGCTGAATAGCTAGAAATTTGACAAGCAGCATGAAGAGCAGATGGGGATTGGAGTAATACTGGTTTATGTGGTCACAAGTGTCCCTTTGATTTCAAGATATAGACAGTAACTAGGAACCATAACACTCCATAATCTAGATCTTTTGGATAATTCTAGCTTTTTGTACTCTAGACTGTATATATATTTATATAATGAAATCTGTTAATTTTCGAGAAAAACATAAAGAACTTCTGTATATATGTGTACTCAGCCCTTCAATAAAGCAAGCCTGAATATCCAGCAACCAACAACCTAAAATTCCAGCCATACCAAACTTAAAATTCCAGTCATATCAAACCTAAAATTCCAGCAACCTAAACGGATATTCCAAGCCTGAAATTCAAGCAGCCAAAATCTTATAAATGTTGTGACCAGCGACGGATCCAGGACTTTGGTCTTAGGGGGGCAAGGACAAAATTTTTTAGCCTTAGGAGGGAAGGACAAAATTTTTTAATCTTGACAAGGGGGGCTGGGTTTTAGTTTTAAGGAGGGGGGGTTGGGTTTTAGTTGGTCTTGGGGGGGCTATAGCCCCTGCTAGCCCCCCTTAGATCCGTCACTGCTTGTAGCATCTTCCATTGTCTTCATGTTCCATTGTCTTCATGTTCTCATTATCAGTTAGGTGCATCTTCATATACTCCCAACTTTGAGACAGTGAACGAATCACAGCTTGTACTAGTTGTTTATCAGAAAGCTCATGACTAACATCACGTAACTCACTTACCATGTTGGACATTTGCCTCAGATGTTTTTGCATTGTATCATCTAGGTGCTTCTTATAAGTATCAAACTTAATTGTAAGTGGCCTCACTTTAGTCACTGAAGCACCTTCAAAACTAGTAGCCAATGCGGACCACATGTCCTTTACAGTTTTGAATTTACAGAACTCTTGCATGATATCATTATCCATGCTACTCAGCAACTTGATGCGAACTAAAGAGTTCTTATTTTTTCATAATTCATATGCTTCACAGTCCCTTTTATGTTAGGCCGTATTGCTCTCCTCAGGAACTTCAATGGTTAGGTTTAATAGTTTAAGAGCCTCTTGCTCCTCCAGCACATATTGGATTTTCATATTTCAGATTTCATAATTGTCACCATTGAGTTTCTCACCCCTATTGAGTTCAGCAACAATATTTTTTGAAGCAGTAGCCATTTTTCTTTTTGTTTGAAACACTAAGTTTCTACAATAATAAAGAAATATATATGCACATTAATGTCATATTAATCGTTCATAAAATAAATAATTCGATCACAATTGCTTATGAAATCAAAAGTCCACTAACGTGTTCAATCATTATTCATACACCAATCAAATCCTAATTACTTTACTCTAGACGAATTCCTTTATGATATACATGTAAACATATTACATAAAAAAAACAAGAGTTTGTTCTTATAAACAAACATATTGTATTAAATGCGCTACAACCTATGAACAGTCTATAAATAACGATCCCTACGCAAAAATGAGTTCACATGTTCGCGTGACACAATTTGCGAAGCTCGATGTACAATAGCTCTTACTATTTCTATTGGAAGACCTATAGGATACAAAGTCCTAATCAACTCCCTTCTACACATCTCTTTAATAAATGTCATCACTAACAAACTATAAGTCTTCTCGTTAGGCATATTATTCCAAAGCATTCGTAATAGTTCGCCTTGAGGTTGAGGTAATGTTGCAAGTAAAGTCATGTACTTTCCTTCAACATTTGTATAAACTCGACAACCTCCAAAGCATAATTCTTGCATCATGTTATTAACTGAAATAACATGATGTATTAGACCGTCTCCAGGCATTAAACATATGTTGACTAATTTTACATACATATTGCCAATATGTCTCTTCTGTGCCTCACATCGAATAAACTTAGGCGTCTACTTAATAATAGGCATCTTCTTGAAAAACAAATTTTCTGGAATCAGAAGAGTGCACAAAATAACAAATTATTTTGTCTAACACATAACGAACTCGTGATCATATTATGGAAACAATTTAATTCTATTAGTAATTTATTTAACTAATCAAGTTATGCTATTAATTTCTAATCAATTAGAAAATTATTTCTAATATAATCATATTCAAATATTAGTAATTCAAATGAAATTTGAAACTTATTTCTAATTTAAATTATAATTGAACTAATGAATTTATCTTGGTTTAATTAGAAACTAATTTCTAACGAAAATCCCAATCACTCTCATCCTTTTCCAAATCACTATTCTACCCTTCCCGTCAAGGGTGGGATGTTACAAGAACCTTCAAGAATGAAGCCAAGGCTGAGGAGAAAGTGCTTTTCAGAGTAATCTCCCACGTTAGGGAACTTCTCAGCCTACACATCTAGATGAGGTAATTTTAGATTAGTTCTTTGCTTATTTTGCAGGTTAATTACTTAGTCTATTCCAGGTCACAGCTTTCGAGGTTCTCATTGGATAGACCATGCTGTCAAGCCTACCCTTGGAGGTGCAGCACAGTTACTTCTTGGCGGCAGCTTCTCCTTGGCCATTCCGGGGCCACGGTTGTTCTTTTGTCTTTAGTATCCCCTTGGTTGCTTATTATGGGTTTGGAATTTTTTAGTTAGGCTCTCCACTTGGATTATATATGCTTGGGTTTTATTTGGCTAAGTTTTGATGTTTATGCTGTTGTATGGGTATTGGATTGCTTCTTCCTTAGTTACAGTGTTCCTAAGATTATCTTGGTCTGCCCTGCAGCTAGTTGCTAATTTTAGCTGGTTGTGCCTTCTGTGACATAGTCTGTGAACTCATTGTACATATTTTAGTCATTTATTTATTTTCTGATTTATAAAAAAATTATTTTTATATATTTAAAAATTAAAAGTATAATATATTATAATAAAAAATAATTCTATACATTACTCATTTGTAATTTATTCAAATGCAATAAAAGATAATACAAATACTTTAAATGAAAGTTTGGTTTACGAGCCTTTAAATAATTTTTGAGAATTTAGAAATTTTGATGATGACGAGAGACGACCTCATTAAGAAATACAATTTTAGTTGTTAGTTTTATTTTAATTTGAATTTTATATTTAATTTTTAGTTTGAATTATTAAATTTAATACGAACTTATTGTACATTAATAAATATTAATGTATTTTAATTTTAATAAGGTATTTAAATTTTAATTAATTTTATTTATCATTTATTAATTTTATAATAGTCTTTAAATCTTAAATATCTCCTCTTATTGGTTTATTATTTGGTACGATTGTTAATTATTTCCATTACAAAGATATTTATTTGGAATTGAATGTGGCAAGAGAAAAGACAAGTATAATTAGTGGCGGAGAGATACTCAGAGGCTGAGGGAAGACTTGTATCTTATTCGCAACTCAAGCCCATGATTAGTTAAATTAATTTTATTTTTTATGTAATTTTAAATGATTGTAATTACATTATTATTATTAAACAAGGTCTAGTTTCAGAGAATATAGTGATGCTGCTAAATGGGGTCGACGCAAGCTGCTAAATGGGGTCGACGCAAGAGTGTTGTGCAGTTTGAGCCCAAAATGAGCCTCGAAGACAACTATTAGGGCGTTTGGTTTGAGTACGAGTCTGAAAATTGGTATGAGTATAATAGTAGAAGGGAATGAAAATGAGAATGGGAATGGAAATGAGAATAGGAATGGGTATAAAAATTGATGTTTGGTTTGTAACTTGGGTTTCTGTATTAATGCCAATAATGTTGTTGTTGTTGTTATTGTTAATAATAATAAGATAATTAATTTTGTATAATAAAATTAATAATAATAATAAAAGATAATTAATTTCGTATAATAA
>JAOSBP010000003.1:21337095-21350903 GCA_027563825.1 Erythroxylum mucronatum
GAGCTTGATAACTCTGTAATTTCATACTTCAATACAACAGTCTTATTCTCTTCACTATTTGAGCTCCTAACTCATCATAGTCCAAAAAATAACATTGAACATCAAGATACACTTGATGTTGCAGGTGAAGAAAATGAAATCCAAGACGAAGAGGCTGAAATTAATCAATAGCAAGTGGGATTAAGGAATCAACGCCTAACGAGAGGTCCAAGAAAAAGAAACCAACAAGTAACCAAAATTTTACAATTTTTGTGACTTCTAGCTACTAATTTGGATCTCTTTTATTCATCCTACATCAATATATTGCTGTAATTTAAAGTTTGGGTAGAATTTTTGTGAAGTAAAAAAGCAATGGGTACTTCTAGGAATCACTCTTAAGATAAGAAACTAGGAATCACTTGTAAGTCTCATAATCACTCTTAGAAGAAAGAGTAACACCTTCTAATTGAAAACTCAAAGTTTGTAGAGAAAATTCAAGCTTCCTTCATTGAAAGGTCAATTATATATATTGAAAAGTTCTAGATACACAATCCTAGTGAAATAGGAAAACCCATTAAACTTCCAAAACAAGAATAGAGTCATATTAATTAAGAATACTTATTATAACACTAATAAGGATAATAAATTGAACAAAGAGGACAAAATAATTCTTTCCTAATCTTTCTGACCTTTAGTAAATAGTATACAATCTTAAGCCTCTCCTATTAGCACTTCTTTTAATGCGTTAATGGTGTGATTCCAAAACTAGATCACTTGGTGGTAGGTGCTAAATAGGTATAAGCAGAAAGATTTTTCCAATCAATTTTACAGTGTTCGTGCAAAGAACGATAATTCTACAATTGTTTGTGTCACATATGTGTATGCGAGAGAGAGATGAAGAGTGTGGATAAGGGTTAAAAGCGCAATAAAAAGGGGAGGGGGGGGGGACAAACCTGTGCAGCTGTTGGTGCAACCGGCCTTGGATAAAAGAAGTTCCCCCTGCCTTCTTCACCACCAAGTGACTGTAACTCTGAATCTGCCTTGTTTGTGTTTGCCATCCAGTCAGCTGAGAGAGTCCGCATATCAGAAAGAATCCTGAAAGTTAGCAATTTTTACTTTAATGCATAAGTAATTTGACACATTCAGAGTAATTAATACGGAACAAGCACTTTCTTAATTGTATTGACTAACCACATCACCTTAGAATGATCTTTTTTTTTCAAACACAAAAACTTCCTATTTTTAGGTAGGCTTGGCAAAAAAGCCAAAGCCCAAGCCAGGCCCAGCATAAAATCGACAAGAAAAGCCTGATTTGATCAAGCTTTGGGTTAGGTTAGGTCCAAATTTGAGCTTCAAACTTGGGGGACCCTGACTCATCCTGACCGAACTCAACTGAAATTTGGCCCAAAAAGCACGAGCCTGATTGAGCTTTGCGTCAGACCGACCCATTGCCAACCCTATCAATTTTAGAATATTTTATGCCCGTCCTTGTTAGTATGGCACATTTAAATTCTAAAAGTATGCAGTTAAAACTGATAAAAGATAGAGGAGAGCTTATAAAAAGGTTTGTAAATGCATGCGGAAGGTGCTAGTTTGGATAGTGAGAAGACACTGGAATTCTAGGATTGTGTGATTTGGACATAACACCATAGGATCTCAAGTCAAGCAAGGTAAATTTATAAGTATCCAAGGAAATAACAAAATTAAGGATTCACGGGGTCCAATGGGCCAAACTAGGCTACACAACCAGTGATTGCCTTCCCCTTCCTCATTGAACCAAATCAAGAAAGATATTTTAGTTTAGTTGTTGCAGAAAAGAAATCTCCACTGATGTTCAAAATAAACCAATCCTTAATTACAAGGATAACAACATTATAGCCCCTCCAGATTATTAAAAGAATAACCATAATGCTTTAATCATAGACATAATTAACAAATATCATAGGTTTTTCTTATTCCAATATGAAAATATTTTTTGTGCAAGAGTCTGACTAAAGATCCAATATTTTAGACTTACAGTTTACCTTGAAAGGTCCTCCTTCTTCCTAAAGTTAGTTCCTAGAAGAATAATAGTAATGCCTTAATTATAGACATAATTGGTAACAGATATCATCACTTCTTTTATTCCAATATGAACATATTTTTGTGCAACAGAAATAGCGGAATCTGACTAAAGATCTAACCTTTCGAACTTAAAGTTTACCTTGAAAGGTCCTTCTTCTTCCTAAAGGTAGTCCTCAGCATAGTGGCTAAAGTGTTTTGCACAAAATCTTGGACCTCAGCATGAATTGTTTCCCACAAGGCATCAGCTACCAATGTGTCACAACGATGCATCATTGATCCAACACTCTTTATGTAGCCAACAAGTTCAACCAGTGCTTTCCTTTCTTCAGAGCTATAATTATATCGCACCACCTACAAGAGAATTTAGTTAAATATCCAGTCATGCAAGTAACATCACAGCTATAGTGTACGTGTAAGCTAACAAAAGGCAATTTATTATGCAATCTATTCAGGCAGCTTTACATATAAACATTTTAGTTTGTCCTTCAAAGAAAAGCAAAATCCAACCTTGGAAAGGTATTGGGATTTAAATGTGTAGACAACAGAACCAAAAAAATACGAATACATAGGATAAAACCTTTTCATAATCCGATAAAGATGATGTTCCATTTGATTCTAAAGGTACTCCATCTTTGCAAGGTCGTGAAAATTTCCAGGCACATTGTTCCCAAATGCGTGCAGTCCATTTGCTTAAAAGTTGAAAACCTTCAACAACCATGTCATACATGCTTCCCTTGATTTCCTTACACCAATCTATATCTATGCCATCCAATGACTTGAGCAATAACATCTGTTTAAATGAGTTCAAAAGGCAATAAAATAAATAAACCAATAAAATATGGTTAGAAATCTTGCAAAGAAATTGGTGCAGCACCTGATTCAAGGATGAAGCAAACCGAAGTGCAAAATCATCATGCTCAGCACGGATAGCTCCTATGTGATTGATAATCAGATAATGTCTCTGATAAGTATGATATGTTAAGGCTTCAATGACAACAAAATAGACAAAAGTTAGGCATTCATATCTACAGACTTTCATAAAGAACCCAAAGAAGAGAACCCCTTTCATTCTCATTATTATTCATTGTTAGATAATTCCTAGTTAATTATCTTGATGTAATCATTAAGCTAGAAGAATGAAGATTCAAAAACTTTTTCTCCATGAACAGCTGCTTATAGTGCACATATCCATCAAAACCATTCATACAGAAAACCTCACATTCAAGTATACTAGTGTCATCAGGAAAAGGATTTAAGTGCATGGAAGGTGAATATTAAAAAGCTTTCAAAATTTAATGGTAGATAATAGGCAACCAAAAGCTGCATAAAGTCCCATAGTGGTAATAACAAACAAAGACTCAATACAGCATTCAGAATGTGTCCAGTAAATGTGCAAACAGTGCCATTATATCAATGGGAACCACATGGAATGACTGATCAAACAATATAGGTCACATTTATACAATAACATTGCATACCTAGATCCTATATTGAAACAAGATAAGAAAGATCAGGGAAAAATAATTGCAATAAGTGAGCAAGGTGTGGAACTTAGGAAATTTTGTGAGCACACTGTAGCTTTGATAATAACAAATCTAGAAAAATCAAAAGGAAGCAAAAAGAAGATGATTGTTCCAATGGATATTGCCAACAATAATTATAAAAAAAGAACGAGATAAAAGCAATCCAACCGGATAAAAGTTTTTTCATTTGTGAAGGATCTAGTCAAAGTTTCAAGGATAAAAAGGATGCACTCTGTCATTTATGAAATACATAAAGAAAAAGGAAGATTAATATAAGGATATTCTTGCGCTTCCTTGGGTGGGAGTTCATGAGGTGATGGCAAGGTGAGAAGACGAGTTTGTGAAGAGAACTTTTGAAAGTAAACAGACAATTCCTTCATAATTGCAGCAGGGGAAAGATGAAGATCTGGAAATGCAGGAATCACAGGATCATTCTGCCACCAAAGGATATACTTACGCAATTTTAGAGCTAACTTTAGAAAACTATAAAAGACAAGAATAAAAAAATCTCCAAACCTTAAAAATATTGATTAATCTGTTGATTTTGACCCTCTTGTACAATGATTCACTGTCCTTTTCTGATGATGTTGCTAAGACAACAAGAACAGGTAACACTCGCAAAAGAATGTGCCTTTCAGGAAATAGAAGTGCAAAATCCAGCTCCAAAGATTCAACAGTAAAAACTATGAGAACCTGAAGAATGTCTTCTACACTGTTTTGAGTCAAGGACCTCCAGTGGAAATGACAATAAAGAAACATCAACTGAAGCTTCCATTAAAAAGCAAAAGGCATTATGTCAACACAAATAATGCAACACACCTCTGGACAACTTAGTTAAGCCTACTCTTCTCTTAGCTGCTGCTTAGATTTCGATATGACCATCCCAAATACTGCCCTCATATTTTATTCTCAGCAGTGCATTCATCTGTTTTTATTCATTTCTCATGTTTACAAAATGCACTTTATTGTTTAGATTTCAGCTGCAAACTTCCATCAGACATGTTATATTCTAATTTCCCAAAGGTGGATTGCTTTTTCAAGTGAGAAGACAGCATCAGCTGAAACTTTTGTATGCAAGGCAATATTTGATAGCCAGAAAAAAAAAAAAGCACACTAGTTTTTCTACGTGAATGTAAATGATCTAATATAAAAAGTCAGGATACTTGTTCACACGAAACATCTCAACATGTAAGTTCAATAAGATCGCCCACCTTGTGCTTAAGAAGATCTGCAGAACAATTTAGTTACAGAAGAGCATATGTCAAATAAAAAGAATGTCCCACACAAAATGACACTTAATCAAACAGAAAGAAAATTGATGTGGAGAAAAGATAAAGTTGAAAAATACATTAGTCACGACACTAAAATGCTATTCACATGAAAAAAAAAACCCTCAATCACACACCTGCAAATCATCCAACTCTTCTCTCATTGAATCAATATCTTGCCAATGAACACTGACTTGTGTGAACGTTCTAACAAATGGGTAGAAGTATAAGAGAATCAAATTAATAGCTTAAAGAAATTGAGCAAATAACAATCGAAAGATTTGAAAAGCTAATGACAAGGTTCTAGAAGCGTGGAGGAGTCAATAGTATTAGTACTTTGAAAAAAAGAGTATAGAACTAGACAGAAAGGAAAGAAGCTAGATATACAACATCAAACAGGCAAAATGTGCTGGGTAAAAACTGATAGTTCTAACATGCATGTTAGAACTTTTCAAGAATTTGTTAAAATTATTCTTTGATTTACCATAATCAAAATTACTAGAGTAGTTCATAATAATGATGATATTATTCTACATAACAAGAGATACTATCACCAAATATGTAGATTATCCTCTCCAAAATAGGAATCTCATGTACTATGTAACGAGATAGATGTAGTTGATTATGGACTTTGCGTCAATAGCTGTATTAGGAAATTGAAAGTCAAAATACCTCTTATACCAAGAGAAGTCATTAGGTATGCTAGCTTTAGCATTTTTAAGATGATCAAGTTGTACCAGAACATCAAGCAACTTCAACATTGACCTGGAACAAAGATTAAAGTAAGGAAACAAGTATCAATTACTAATCTTAAGATCTCTTACAAATGACATTCTTTTCATATTAGTGAGATCAATTTCAAAACTTAAATATATAAAAAAAACGAGTATAAAAACATTATGATTGGCTTAAGGGGATGAAATGGGAAAGGAAAAAAGGAAAAAAGCTAGCACAAACCAGAGATGAGTAATTGTAGGGCCATTAATGCGTCTCTCAGGCCTAGAAAATCGTTGCATATCAGCTGCCAACTGCAATAACAATGGTTATGAGTATATGAAAAATTGTGCAGCTATAAGTGAGGCTTAGAAATATTAAAGAAAGAAGACTTACTTTTGAAGAAGCTGATGATTGCCATCGCTGAATTTCACGCAAACGACTCATCTCCAAGTCCAAAACTTGATATGTTTCCAAGTACAAGTCAGCTTGACTGTGCTTCATGGAATCAGGAAGCTGCCACATAACAAAAAGTATAAGATATGCGTATGCCCCATCAAAACAGACTGGACAACCATGAAAGTACAGATTTTTATCCTGTAATTTTATTCGATAGGACTTCGCTCTTCCATGAATTGAGTTTACTAATCTAAAGCTGCTGAAGCTTAACTGGCGCTTCACTCATACACAAAATGGGATAATTTCAAGAAATTTGATCAACCCAAAAACATAAATTATGGCTAAGGTTTATCTTACTAACTCCTAGCCACCCTCTCACAGAAAACCATTGGGCTGGTGGAAAAAGCATTGCTGATATTCAATTTGAGAGAAGCTAAGTAATATAACGTCATAAAGCCTTTATTTGACCCGATAGCCGAAGCTAAGAGTAAGACCCAAGACTTCATTATTGCACTCTAAGACACAGCATATGAAACTTCCATTTTCCTTTACCAAAAGTTCCATTACTAATTATTTAACACATTAAATCATCCTGGGAAATTTGGTTTAAACGCTGTATGTAGAGGACTATCCATATAAGATCTATTCTCGGACAGAACTTGAGAGTTAAATGCTTGTATATAGGAGCATAGCTGTGTAAGTAAGAGTGCATCAAATCCAACACACATAAAAAGAATGTGAACCATTGAAGGTCAGAGCAGCATATCATCATATCAATCTTTATTAGCCCTGATTTAAACTCAATGCTTGCACTTTATTCATTCTGCTTGTCCACATTTCAAGGCAAATGAAGCTTGATTAACAAAGCTTAAATATAAATGCGATTATTTTCCACGCTGATACTCCACTTGTGCTCATGATATGCCTTCATAACTTTTCTTGAGCTTAGCATGACCAATTTCTCAACTACAAATTGCTAGTGTGATAAGCCAATATTGATTGTCCATAAAACTTCTATCTGTTGATCGTTTGTACTCATTATCAATCTAATCCAAATTTTCTTTAATTCGATATTTTTGCATATTTTATGAAGGATATATCAGATGTTTATCATATTTGTCAAACTTATTCACAACCTAGTCCAAATGTGTCAACGAGGAATAAGCTATTTAGTATACAAAAATGTGTTTTTCAAATAGATAATGTTGGCAAAACTACCAAAACAAACAAAGATGCCGAAAGGTCTCCTCGGTCAGAGGAAAATATGAGGGGTCTGCTGACCTGCTAGCATCTAGATGAACAGATAAGAAAGTCACATGAACTTATAATCAAAGACATCTAAGAGAAGAAGAAAGTTCCTGGATTAATTTCCAACTTTGAAATCACGTTATCAGTAGTGTTGTAAATATCAAATAACACAAAAATACACCTGAGGAAGAGCTTTAACACAACTGCGATAAGTATAAAGCACGGAAGCCATCTCCTTTCCCTCTTGGATGAGCGCATTCTGCAGAATTGGCCATTGGGAAAATATCAAATGAATAGTCATAGAGGGAAGAGACTGAAATAGACTGGAGTAAAGAAAAAATATCTGAGGGCCAGTACTTAAGTTGTATAACCACTAAGGAGTGTTTAAGTAATTAGTTCAGATATAGAAAGTAATAATGTTGTCTGCTTTAAAAAAAATGAATTAAGAAGCAAATGCATACCAGCTGATTGAGAGCTTTTGTGTCTTCCGATAGTGACAAGCGGTATGCAGAAACATCGGTATATTCTACATAATGAGTAAATTCCATTTATCAAATGAGACACTATCTGCAATGTTTATAAGTTTGAGTGTAGGTTCATGTGTATGTGTTGAACGAATAGAGTAGAAGAGGGTAAAATTAGTAAATATTATCAGTCAAATTGACTCCCTCGTTTAACCTCTCGTTCATTATGCCACCCCAGTGCAAAATGTAACTTCAAATGGAATACAAGTCTTCCAAGTGGATTTCCGAGGAAAATAGAAACGCAGGTTCCAGAAAATATGATGAAAAGGAAAAACAAGTCCATTCAAGTTTATAAAGAAACGAAAAATAATGTACAACAGATTTCAGATGATGCAGAACAAGCAAAAGGAAATGCAAGTCAACTTCTTTGGTTTAGATTAGCAGCCCGAAAATAATGTTCAGACCTGTTTATGTTAAAGGGAAAAAGAAGAATATAACAATCACAAAGCATACCAACTGGACTGTTGGTTGCCCCTCTATCAGTCGACACCAGAAAGGCCGGTCCTTGCACCTCTGGTTGCTCATCCTTTCACAAAAAGAAGAACATTATCAAGAAGAAAAGGAGATCTTTTATCAAAACAGCCCCAGAAAATAAATGTCAAACTAAGAAACATCCAGTAGAGAATTCCGCACAAGAAAAAAAAAAAGAAATCTGAAAATGATCGTGAACAGCGACATCGTTCCAAAATCTAATGAAATAAATCACCAAAACGGTCTCAATTGAACCCAAACTGAGCAGAACTTTCCTAAGTTATTTCAGTAGAAAAGGAAACAAAGAAAGGGCACCTCAAGAGAGAATGTGGAGAGAGCTGCAATGGCTTCTTCCACGGGAACTGCCATGGAGGCCTTTGTCTTCAATGTTCACGGAGGAGCTGTCTGTCTGTCAGAGTCTGGTGTTGGAGTGAAATCAAAAACATCGGCATTTGTCTGCTAATCAGAGGAATTGATCTTCTTTTTAAAAAATATAAAAATGGCTTTAGATGGGTCGGACTCGGACTCAGACTTGGATTCTTTTGTCTGAAACCCGTATTACTCGGATCTCCGTTATATAGATGCACTAAACTTAATCTTAATATTAATTTTATTATTTTATTTTATTTTAATATATTAAAAATTTTCTAAATAAGGTTTTATCTGTTCTTGAGAAATCGAATTTGCACAAATTCACAAACTTTAGGATTTTGGTTCATTGAAAATCTTTAAATATTTAACTTAATCTATGTATCAATTACTAAAAAATTCGAAACAGTCCCTCTATTAGCTAAGAATAAGATTGCGTACTATTAAACCTTCCTTAACGAAATTTCTACTAGTTAATATTGTCATGTACCAAAACAAATAAATATAAATATCAAGATTTTTTATTGTATCATCAAATGTTTCTAAGAATTTTGTTTAAATTTTAAAATAAAATTTTCATGCAAATATACAAAAATAAATAAATTGTATTCAATTAAAAGATCGGCAAAAATGAATTGAAGATTATTTACTTTTTTTCTTAGTCATTTACAATTTTAGATCAATGTAGGCATGTAGCTCGTACAAAACGACCTAATTTTTGCAAAATGAAAAATTAAAGCTTATGTTTGGTTTGCCTTAGAATTCACACAACAGTAACACGGCATGACCATGACATTTTTCCAGAACGATCCCATTCGATATCAATTTCGTAAAGCAAATTGAAGAGGGGTGGGGTGGGTAGGGTTTGGTAGGGCTTGCTCACTTGTGGATCCTACAGATAACAACCAGCTACTGTTATATAATAATAATAATAATACCATGCCCACTCAATTTCCCAACCTTTATTATGTTGACTTCAAAGCCAAGTCTAGCCTCACTGTCATGCAAAAGCATGGTTCCCACTCAAAGAAAGCAGGCATGCCACTATTACAGGAAGTCATACCAAAGCAAGAACTAAACAGCTTTTGTAGGGGAAGTATATATAGAAAGTTTGTTGCCCAAAAATCGTAATGATAAGCTTAAACAAAAAAAGATAGAGAGACAAAGGTGAACCTCAAATAAAGTAGCAACAAGGAGAGCAAGAATGTATAGCAAGGATAAAGAAGAGTGTTCAACGGGTGGAATGGTAGAGTAAATGAGAGCCGAGAGGGGAGAAAAGAGGAGTGAGGAAAGTAAGAAGTATCACAAAGGAGCTAGAGAACGAAGAATGAGGGCGGTGGCTAAAGATGGCAATCTAAAGTTGACGAATAAACACCCTAATAAAGCTATGGGTGTTGATGGTTCAATGCTCTCTTCTTCCAGAACCATTGGCCTCAGGTGGGGCATACGGTGGTAAATTTGATTCAAGACATTTTTAGCCGTGATCACTGGGAACCGGAAATAAACTAAACTATCATGATTTTAATTCCTAAAATCCCTACCCCTCTTCGCATCACACAGTTTCAACCCATCAACTTTTGTACTATTATGTACAAAGTGCTTGCTAGACTTATTGTCAAGTTAAAACCTCATATGGCCTACCTTGTCAAAGAGACACAATGTAGTTTTATTTCTGGTCATCACATCACGGACAACATTATAATTGCTCAGGAGGTGATCCATTCGATGCAGAAGAAAAGGGGTCAAACGGGTTACCTTGCATTGAAGGTTGATCTAGAAAAAGCCTACAACAGGATTCGCTGGGAGTTCATTCAAAATACCTTATCGGAGATTGGCCTCCCTTTGAATCTCATCAGGATCATTATGAAGTGTGTGACAACGGTGTCTTTTCAGGTAGCTTGGCAAGGCACTCTGTCTGACCCTTTTAGTCCTTCTCGAGGTATTCGACAAGGCGATCCTCTTTCTCCTTATCTTTTTGTGCTTTGTATGGAACGTTTAAGTCATCTTATTTCCCAGGCAGTTTCTAACGGCCAGTGGAAACCGATTCAGTTGGGCTCTTCGAGTCCGGCTTTATCCCATCTTTTTTTCGCTGATGACTTAGTTCTTTTTGGTGAAGCTACTGTAGAGCAGACTCAAATTATCACTCAGATTTTGGACACGTTTTGCCAGGCTTCTGGGCAATGCATAAACTTCACTAAAACCAGGATTTTCTTCTCTAAGAATGTTCCGACCCATACTGCTCGTCACATTAGCCAAGCGCTTCAAGTTACAGACCAATAATCTTGGGAAGTATTTGGGTGTCCCGTTGATTCACGAGCGTATCACTCGGAATACTTACCAATTTATTTTAGATAAGGCTCAATAGAAGTTAACTGGATGGAAATCTCGAATGCTTTCGTTAGCGGGTCAGGTTACACTTGCTCAATCTGTCATAGCTTCTCTTCCCATCTTCACTATGAAAACGGTTAGATTGCCTCGTCAACTGTGTGACGATTTGGAAAAAAATCATGCGGGAATTCATCTGGAGGACCCAGGCGGGTCATAGGAAAATTCATCTAGTTAGTTGGGAAGAAGTTTGTAAACCCAAGAAAGCGGGGGGATTGGGCCTTAAGCGTATTTGTTCGACGAATGATACCCTCCTTATGAAACTTGGCTGGGCTTTACTCACTCAACCCCAGGCTCTATGGGTTCGGACGCTGCGGGCTAAATACAAAGTGGATATGATGCACATCCCTCACACTTTAGCGCGATATAGTGCTTCCAGTACTTGGAGAGGGATTGCAGTCGTTTGGCCTCTCATTCGCCAAGGTGCTAAATGGCAAGTCGGTAATGGACGGCGAATTCTCTTCTGGCTTGATCCCTGGTTAGATGATTGGGGTCCGCTTTATTTAGTGACTCAGACCGAAATCCCTGAAAACATTCTTTACGCTACTATTCATGATTTTCAGGACGACGGTAGTATTTGGCATTGGCAGGCGTTACAAGATTACCTTCCCGCTCCTGTTTGTTTGACTATTGCTTCCACCACTGTTACTACTGGTCAGGAGGATCGGTTGCTCTGGGGTCACACTTTACACCGGCGATTCACCGTGGCTTCTGCTTATGATCTGCTTGAGCACGTAAATATTGATGGTTTCGATAGCCACTGGGAGGCCATTTGGAAGTGGGCAGCCCCCCCAACGCATCCGATCCTTCCTCTGGTTGGTGGTTAAGAGGAAATTACTAACCAATAAGGAACGGGTAGCCCGTCATCTGACCATGGAGGCAGGCTGTAATTCCTGTGGGCAGGAGGAAGCAACTATTCATGTTTTACGCGATTGTCATCGCGTCAAATCCTTCTGGCAGCAATTTCCTGCCACGATGGTTAGCGAAGATTTTTTCAATCAGGAGGAAGGTCACTGGCTCAGTTTTAATCTTCACCATCAAGTGCAGGTCCATCGGGCTGAGTGGACAACTATTTTTGGAGTCGTTTGTTGGTTTCTCTGGCGCTGGCGTAATAACAACATTTTTTTGCAGGGTTGCCTCTTAAAGGTCATGCGATTATCATTGCCTAAACGCATTGGGTCATTCGGGCAAACATGATTGAACATCGTATTTTCCAATCGCAAGGGTTGCCTTTGGGCTCTTTAGTTGGTTGGAACCCACTGCTCGAAGGGTGGGTCAAGCTTAATACAGATGGGTCTGTGAACTTAGGCTCTCATCTTGCTTTTGCGGGCGGTCTCCTCCGCAACTGGCAAGGGCATTGGTGCGGCGGGTTCTTACAGCACTTAGGCGTTGGTTCTCCTCTCATGGCTGAACTTTGTGGGGTGTACTCTGGATTGCTGTTGGCTTGGGAGTGGGGTTATCGTCGAGTGCAACTGGGGGTGGACTCCTTGAGGTGATTAATATTCTTTTCTCTTCATGTCAGGTTCTAGCTGAGTATTCTGCTCTCGTGGTAGGTATCCGAGAGCTATTGCATCAGGAGTGGACAATTCATATTGAGCATACGCCTCGCGAAGGCAACCAGTGTGCGGATCACTTGGCATATCTCGCTTCGGCTTTACCACCGGGACTACATATTCTTCGAGAGCCACCTTGGAGTCTCTCGGAGGCACTGCTCCGAGATGAGCAAGGAACCCTCTATCCGAGATTCTTTCGTGGAGGATTCTTCTCTAGCAGCTAGTCTTTTTGTTCTTTTCCTTTGTAACAAAAAAAAAACAAAAAAAGACATGTTAGTTATTGAAGGGAAACAATGGCAAAAAGGTTGAGCTTCTCTTTCTAGCCACTGCCATTCATCTCTAGATGGAGCTTGTAGTATTTTATAAAACATTTCTTTACACTTTATCCTACTCAAGGTTTCTGGTATCGGTCTCTATTTAGTTACAAAACGAAGAAAGAACTAAGTTCGTTGTCAGAATGAATTGGTAGAACATATTAAAATCTTTCTTTGTTTTGTGACTGAATAATGATTGATACCTCAGACCTATCTGTAATTTGTAAAAGTGATGTTTTACTGTATGTATTCATTTCAATTAGAATATATTGAATGAATTAAGAATTCAGTTGATTTCAATAATCTTATTTTATTAAACAAATAAAAATATTATTTTAATTTTAAATACACTAAAGTCGGAGAAAAAAATGAATTTGTTGTTATCCTTAATTATTCACTACTTGTAATACAAAAAATGCTCCCATGGGAATCAGACTTATGCCACTGAAGCAAACTCTAAGGTTATGTATCGTTATGGAAAGGAAAATGGGTCTTGACCCTACTAAAGTGATTATTTTATTATTTTAAAATTTTATTTAAAACAATGCAATTATCCGATACTAACTCCAGTACTACAAATATTGATCCAATTGTTTGGACACTGATACAATGATTTTACCGTCGTCGTGGGAGCAGTAAGGCTAATCCAGAAAGACCCGTTATTAACTTGATCATTAGAATTACGTGGACAACGTATCCCCTAGCTTGTACAACAAAGGAAAAAAATACAGAGCTGCCCATACAAGCAACATAACAAAATTGCTCACAGGTCCTATTTGGCAAACAGCTAATAAGTATATCTTATTTGACAAACAACTAATTACATTAACTGTTAATTAATTCTATCAACTGATTTGACCAATAAATTGTATTAACTGTTTGTTAAAGATATTTGATAAAATTAACTTTTTAGTATTTTTTTTAGGGGTTAACTTTTTAGTATTAACTATTTATGTATAAAATGACTTATAAAGATATGATTTTAAAAAAATTATAA
>JAOSBP010000003.1:21352447-21366648 GCA_027563825.1 Erythroxylum mucronatum
TAATATGATTTGTTTTAATATTATTTATATTATAGATAAATTATCATATCAAATTTTCTAAAATCAAAATAAGTTAATACTAAGTTTAGATTTGAAATATAATACATTTCAATTTAAGTTACTAACCTTTTGCTTAAAAAATAAGAAGTAATATATATCACAAAATATTGCATTATCTTTTTTATTTTTATATAGAACTAAATTATTAAATATAAAAAATTGAAAGATCAATATTAAATTATTAAATTACCTAAAAGGCTTGAAGAAAAAGGGGCAAAATCGACATTAAACAAACAAAATTTCAGCTTATTGCTTGAAAAGCTTCTACAGAAAAGCTTATCCAAAATAAGCTGATTGGGTTGGTTAACCCTAACAATTTTTTTATAAAGTCAACCAGCTAAAATGGATTAATAAGTTAAAAAAGAGCTTATCTGCTATTCCCCAAACATGGTTATCATCTGTTTACTGTTTTCGCAATTCATTACACGTCGCATCAGCGTCCTAGTTTTCGTGCATATTTTCCTGATGCTCAAGTGCAAACACGATCCCAGATTTTGATGCCTTGAGGCGCAACGACATTCCGGGTGTGGCGTAACGATCTGGACACTGCCTAGAGTGAGATTTGATGAAATAAACATGTCGGTGAAAATCTGAACCACTTGCATCTGTACAAATAGACTCCATGAAGCTTCACGGTTTGTAACTTACAATTTGAGTGCACAGAAGCAATTCATGAATTTGCAGTTGCAGCTATGATGATGTCTCATCAACAGTGTTGTCGGACTCTTGTCTAGCAGAAATCACCCGGTCCAGGGTTTGGTCTGGGACTGTTATTCCGGTAGTCTCCAGGTCTGCCACTATTGCAATTGCAGCATCTAATTCCCCAAGGTCCAGACACAAAGAGATTACTTCATCATACAGAGGACTGCAGTGAAAGACCCTAATTAGTTTACATAAGCGAATACTTCGAAACACCACTAGTTTATAGCAAACTCAAGTTTCAGTTTACAACAAGCTTCTACAATTACAATATTAGGTGGGAGCTCACTCGACGGCCTTTTTTATTTTAGCATATAAGCTACAGAACCTTACCTCCCATATTTATAGCCTAGGCTATGTGTGGTCTGCAATATCTTCAAAAAGGTTGAAGGCATAGGGGCCCTTATAGCAGCACGCAGTATCATGGCACAATCACCGATTGTAGGTGTTCCCCCCAAATCTATGACCTGAAACACAATTTAGAGTATCCTTGAGCCTGTATGTGACAACAGAAACCATAATCCCAGCATACAATATTAAATTCACCATGTGTGAAAAGGTCCGTACCAACCACAAGTTAGTACACAACGGGAAAGCATTATCTAGTTCACAAGCCTGAAAACAAACAAGAAAGGTATAGCAACTTGCCTTCAGCAATACTTTAATTGCCAAATCAACTTCCCATTCTTGTGACCATCTCTGCGGGCACCTGTTCTTTAGTTCTTTCTCCCATGTCCAGCCCCAAACATCAGCTATCGTATACATATCATCTACATCAAAAACTTTCCTTTCTCTCAGCTCCTTAAATGCCTCAATTAAATCTTCAGGAAACCAGTCATCATCGTCATCATCCTAAATATCCATACACATAACATCGATGTCATTGTTATCGCCATTAAGTGAACCAGATTGCCCAATAATTTTTTGTTTAAACGTGTAACTAAGCCAAACATTGTATGTGGCATTCACAAATTTTCTTGTTAAGAAAAAGATTACTAGGATATAACGTGCTTTAGACTTCTACTGATAAGAAACCCTAGAGTATATAACATAACAAAGTAACATGACTCAGAACTAGGAATCAATTGATGAAAATGATGTGAGATAAATTCCCATTTATTGACGAAAATGATATGAGATAAATTCCCATACCTCCACTGATACTCGGGCAGCTCTCCTTCTTGATCTTTTGGATCTCCTAGCTGTTTGATCAGAATCTTTCAACAATTGAACTCCAATCATTTGAAGAGGTTTCTTAGCCTCCACTTCTTTGGCCTTAACTACTTCTCCATCTGGGCTCTCAGTTGGTTCTGGTTCCACTTCTTCCTCTTCATCAGCTTCCTCATCTTCAGCCTCTTTCCCAGTATCATCTTCATCATCAACATCATCCGCCACATCCACAACTTCTAATTTACCTGCATCCATGGGCTTGACACGGTCACCATTCAAGCCCTCCCCAAGAAAGCGGCGCTTCCAAAACTCTGTATTTCCTTCTTGCAACTTTATCCTTGAAATTAGTTCATCCAATTCTTCATCAACCTACGAAACAGACAGCATGTAGTTTGGGACATCATAAAGTGAATCAGTACAAGAACTCCAGGTACAAGTATTTCAGAACATAAATATGTCTTGCTGTTCATGTAAGGGTGTACATGCGCATGCTCACACCCATGTGGATGTGTATTTGAAAGAGAAATAATTATCTAAAGTAAAAGGAAAGCGAGAGTGAGAGAGAGATAGAGAGACCTCTTCTTCCTCCTCCTCCACAGGAGGAACCCATAGGGGTCGACCACGAGAACGGTTAATTCTCCTAGCTTTCTGTACACGTTGGTAAAGAATATTTCTAGTTCCATCAATAGGTAAATCTTGAGCTTCCAGTTCTTCCCTCAATTCAGAAACTGTCATTTTACTAGCTGCCTTAGGTTTTAGAACATTCTGACCAGGACCCTTGATAATTTTTTTCAATCTTTCCTCTACGCTAAGATAATCAGACTCAGATACATCTCCCAAAACCGAAATGCCTTCATTTTGTAAGATCCTCAGAACTTTTCGATGATATTTCTTCCATTCTTCGAGACATCTTTGCTTAAAAGAGGTCTCTATGGGATTCGAATATATGAATCCAGCAGCATCAGGATCTAAAGGGGTTTTTCCCCTTCGAGGTACCCACCGCTTGCGCTCACCAGTAAGCCCACCCTCTGCAACGTACCTGATTTATGTTACGGAGATAGATGGCTGAGATAAAATTTAAAATTCTGCAGTGCAGAATTTTCTAACAAATTGTCTGAAAGATAAGAGCTTTAAACTTTTATAATGTGCTGAAAACAAGAAGCAAATTTTCAAGAATTGCAGTGCCAGATCTTGTTCAAAGTATGCTGCTGTCAAATAGTAAAGAAATTAATAACGAAAATAAAGCAACTGTTTTTTATAAATCAATACCAAGGCATACCTAGCAATGTAATCAATTTCATATCCAAGTTCAGCTTCCTCCTGTAAAGGTTCAATCCATGAGCTAACTAATGTTCGATACTTTCTGCTCAATATCATCGCTCGAGGTGGAATTGGTTGGCCATCTTTGGCCATAGCTTCTAAAGAATCTAGCAGCTCAACAATCCTTCCTGATCCAAGCATAATTTGCAGCTCGTAAACATTGTCTTATAGAGGAGAAATCCAAATATCGGCAACATACTAACAGTAAAATTCATAATGTGTTGTGAGAATGAACAGAAGCATTCCACAATGATTATTGGGAGGGACAAGAAATGGAAGTGAAGATAGCAGATAGAAACACTTATAAAACTAGCTGAAGTTTAAGTAACAAGTGCATCCAGAATTCTGGAGTTAATAAACGAAAAGAACTTTTAAATGATCTTCCAGTAAAAATCCATAGCAAAACTTTGGAATTAACAAAAGCAAATGCCTCTTAATATCCATTTGCTTTAGCTGGAAACTCAGGAGCTCTGAAGAACCTTTTGATCGAAATTTAATATAACACCAGGAAACTTGTCTTCAATATGCATAACCAATGAGTGGAAAATTAACAGAACATGAGTATCCTGAAAGAAACAGGATAACAACACATTCGTCGTGCAGATATTCATCGAAAACAAATAAACACAAAAGGCAAACATGTAGGGATTCAGGAACTAGATTTCAGACCAGCAAACCAAATTTTCTTCTTTGTTTGTAACATAAAGGGCGGATTAACATAGATATCTCTATTATAAGCTACTTGAATAGTTTCATACACATTGCATTTATAAACTGAAAGGAAAATCGTTAAATCTTAACATAGTTGTGCAACCTTTTCTCTTTGGTAGGACATATTTCAAATAAGGGCATACTCAAGTATGAAATCAGATTAAACAGAAAACAAATAAAGCATTCAAGGATATGTGAAAAAACAGAACAAATAAGATTAAAGAAGACAAGTAGAAGATCGTTGGACTTCCATCCACAACAATTTGATACCTTTCAACCTTTAAGTAGATTAGTAGTTCATTGCATAAGACACCACTACTACACCATCTTAAGATGAATCAAAGCAAGTGCTACACTTATATTCAAACATATACATACATTCATACCTTCTCTACATAAAGCCCGTAGATATAAGGAAAGCGGATCACCGTAGTTCCCTTCACAATGTAAAAGTTTAGTTCCCCCATCAAAGCTCTTAAGTGCCCGGAAATGCCTTATAGCTTCATTTATCACACGGTACTTAGTAAAGCATTCCACCAACAGCCTGAACAAGCACAAAATATATCATGTAACACAACCAATAAGAAAAGAAAGAAGGTGTAATATTATGAAAATACTACCTAAATTCATAGTTGTGTCAAACATAGTGAGTTTCAAGACTATATTAGATCAAAGAATTCAAAAAGCTTAAAGAAAGAATTGAAGTTCAAAAGGTAAATTGTGTCAACTATTCGACCTCTTATATTTCTCAAGATTTTCAAATAAATCTTCATCTTTAGTAGGTTGTAAATTAGGGAACATTGAAACACGACGTAGCTTAGGCCTAACTTTTTGGTCTCAGTTAATAGATCAAGTATATACTTCCTTTGAGACAAGAAAATGTTTTTCTTACTTCTTGTCAACTCCCAAAAAATACTTTAAAACATCTAAATCTTTTGTGTGAAACTGACTGTGACGAAAGGACTTCAAAGATGAAATGCCCATAATATCACTTCTAGTAATGACAGTATCATCCACATCACAAGAAGTAAAATGATACCAGATGCTGAATGTTAATAGAAAATCAAGTGGCGAATATACTCATATTCATGCCAAAAATTTCCACTGGCTAACTAAACTTTTTAAACCAAGTACGGGGACTATGTTTTAGATCATTCAAGGACTTTCAAAGATGACAAACTTTCCCATACTCCCACTGAGCAACAAACTCAAATGGTACACTTCCCCCTAAAGGTCACCATGTACGAAGGCATTTTTGATGTCTAACTGATGTACAAGCTAATCATGAGTAGTTGTCATAGAAATAAATAAATGAATAGAGGTCAATTTTGCAACAAAAGCAAGAGTATCAAAATAATTCACACCATAAGTTTGAGCATAGCCTTTTGACACAAGTGATGTTTTAAGTCAAGCATGGATAAATCAGGGTTGATTTGACTACAAACAATTTTTGGGGAAGTGAAAGAATCAAGCGAGGCAACAAAAGAACAAGAAGACAAAGACAAATGATCATAAGAAGCAAAATAATTAATAGGATAAGTACACTAAGGTTTAACTATACAAAGAATAATTGAGAGATCAGGGTCATCAAATATTGGATCAGATATCAAATAAGGGACAGGTACCAGATTTGTATCAAGAAGATCAATCATCTATAATAGACCATGTGAATCGGCAGTTGTGGTCGCATATAGTATCATGTGTAGGGTAACGTCAGTGGTCTGATATAAGATCTTATAAACTAACAAATCATCATCCTCCTTGTCAGAAATAGAAATATGACAGAAAAGAATGTGTTCCAAAAAAGTAAAATCAGCTGACAAAAAACATTGTTAAGATTAGGATAGTAGCACTGATACCCCTTATGTAGACAAGAGTACCCCAGGAGAATATATTTTAAAGATTTGGGATCTGATTGTGACTTGAGCATGCACATCACGAATAAAACAAGTAACACCAAATATTTATCGCCTAATAATGAACAACAGGTAGAAAAAAGAATATTATAAGTAATCTCACCACGAAGAACAAATGAAAGTATGTGGTTGATCAAAAAATGTGTGGAGACTGCATCAACCCAAAATTGTTTGAGAACATGGATTTGGAATAAGAGTGCTATGTTGATTTTGAGATGTACATTTTTTCTTTCAGCTACACAGTTTTGAAATGATCTGTCAACACATGAAGATTGTTGAAGAATAGCATTCTGGATCATATATGTTTGGAATGAAGACTACCCTTCTAGAAGAATGCTATTGTAGAATCCTTTTCTTTTGCAAGCCCAAGCATCTTTTCCATAACCCGATCCTAAAATACAAAATTGGCGTAAGAAATTGCAAGAAAGTTCAATTCTTTTGTAATCCTTTTAATGGATAAGAGATTGGTAGACAATTTGGGAACATGTAGCACAATTTTCAGAAGAAGGTTAGTAACTAAAGGAATTGTTCCTTGACCTATAATAGTAGTAAAGGAGCCAGGTAGGTTCAAGATAGAGGACAAGGAAGTAATGGACTAGGATTAACAGCACTAGAACCAATAATAAAGAAAGTAGATCTATCAACTAAAGTAATATAAGAGGCAGATGAGCGTCTCTGGAATTTAGAGAAACATTAGAATTACCTATCATGTAAGGAGTCAATAACCTATCGCGAGGAAGAGGAAAGACACGTGTTAGCAATAGCAATGATAAGGTGAAATAAACTTTTTAATACTTCTTGGTACTGGCTTAATTCAGCAAATTCATCTGCAAAAACTATAATTGTCTTCTTAGTGGATGAGCTAGGCGTAGTAGTAGCTACAATATGCAAAATGAGATTTACGAGTTTTATTTTGTAACTTCCAAGTCCAACACATGCATCTGCTATGAACCAACTCATGACAATATTGACAAATAATTCATGCACCCTAATTTCTATTACCCCAATTGTATGTCTCTCATCTATTATTATTCATATAAGATGACTTCGTAGTCCCAAATTCATTATTTCAACTAACAAAAGCACCAAGAATCTTGAGTATTGGGAGCAATAAATGCATTGACATCTATGTGAAGTATACGAGTAAAGACCTTATGCAAGTAGGAAATTTCAGCTCTTGAGAGAATTTGAGACTTAGCAATCTCAAACTAATGATTAAGATCATCCAAAAAGATCATTACTGACATTTACTCCCACTGAGCTTGCTGAACTTTGGCATAAGGACTAAAAGATAGCAAGAAATTAAATTCTTCATAGGTCTTTTTGAAATTCATAAAATATGCTTGAAGAGACTGATCTTATTGTTCAACATGATAAAAACCCTTACACCCTTCGAAAATATAGGAAATATTTCCTTTTTTAGAATACAAAAATTCTAAGAATTCCATCAAATTCTTTGACATACAATCGTTAATCAAATTGGCGTCCTTGTTGTCAATAAAATTCTAATTTGTAAGAATAATTGAGCATCATCTTGCAGATATTCCTTGCGATTATGGTTTGATGGTGGATCATCAATAATGTGGTCTTTAGAAATGCTCCGTAGGTAAATTCAAATTGTCTTACACCAATCCATATAATTGATGAGACTAGTCAACTTATATCATGTGATCTTACATATCACATGAATGACATCAGTCACAGTCAAATTTTTTTATTCATCATTCATATAGAAACAAGGCATGCCTGTCAAGGTGTTGAGGAAAGTTGACAAACAGTTGTAGCAGGAGAGGCAATGTCGAAGAAGATGATTGTAGGCGTAGCTCCGTGGCACGCACAACCACGTGCCAACAAGTGGGTGAGGAGATAGAATTTTCAAGCGACGCATAAGGTTTTACACACAAGGCTTTTGATAATCAGCCTTCGAGAAGAGGCTGGTTGGTTGTCGATGCTCCTAGTTTTGCCGACGAGGAGAGTGAATGGTCATTTGGAACGGATGAACCCCAAAAAATTTTAAACTTACACTCACTAGACAAAACTAAAGTAGAAGAAGAAAAAGTAGACCCCACCTCTATCAATGGGTAAAATGGAAGTTAAAAAGAATCAAATAGCCAAGATTGGCTCTAATACAATGTAAACTATCTAGTGAAATATTTTTGTATTCATAAGAGTATAGCTCCAAATATATACCAGCTAATCAACAGCTAGTTGGGTAATAAGATCTTCATAATCAAGCCTTAAGATATTCTAACAATTACACAATATTTACAATATGTAATAAACTACATGCAATTCAAGTCATCACAAATACACAGTAGCAACATAGTAAAAAAAAAATTTAATGCTTAATCACAGGTTTTTTCCTTTCCTAACCTACAAAGTAATACACTTGAAAGAACTCAAGAAGTGACCAAATGTCATTTATCCAACTTCCAAGTATTTCAAACAAATAATGAACCTCATAAGATACCAACAATGAGACAATTAAGTACTGCATATTTTAACGTTAATATATAACCCAATCTCTAAGGCCTACCAATAACTTAAGATTTTGAATTGAATGATTTTCCCACAACATATATCTTAGCAAAAATGTCAATACATCAAATGAACAATTTTCCTTGATTGAGAAATTGTCTTCTAATAGGACATTAAATGTACCAAATAATCAACTGATAAGTTTAGCATCAAACTTGACAAACGTCATAAATAAAATTTGTTTGAGATTTTCTACTATGTTCAAGGAATTCCAACTTACGCATAAGTTCTAACATCTGGCTGCAATCGTTTGTGATCTTCAACCATCATCCCAAGCAACTCAGCAACATCTTGCACCCTACATTTCATGTCAACATCACAAGATTATGAATCTAAATAAATCCCAATTGAGACTACAGAAAAGTTAAGATTAACCAAACCTCCAAACAACAGTCTCTTCTACGAATGTTAGGTTAAGCTAAACTATAATGCCACGAAGAAAAAACAAGTGAACAAGAATCTAAAGCATTGAATTTGGTTAATAGCTCAATAGGAATTATACCTCAAGATGAAAATGCAAATCAATATCAAGAATAAAACTCAAAGAAAACAATGGAATTGGCTTACAGAACATGGAATGCCATCATTGTTCATAAGATGACAGAATAATATAGGTATAGACATGGCCATTTATTGATTCATGGGAAAATCTACCTGTCGTAGGATTCAGCTCTTGTATAAGCTTGGATCACCCAATTGTATGTCTCAGTATTGGGTTTCATATAGTCTGTCATGCAAAAACAGTTTTCAGAATCAAAGAAACTTCCAAATAATGAATACAAAAAAAAAAGTGGTTCAGATTCAACAATCATAAAACCACTGTAGCAAATTACTGAATTGATAAGCAGTAAGCAGCTCATAATGTTTGGCTGAGTCAGACACTGTTACAGCAACCTATTAGACATTTAGACTACTGTTTCACAGAACAGGATGATGAACTTCCCATAAATTAGCATAATGATTAAGTAACCACCATAAAATGATTTCAGGAAAATATAAGTACAAGCAAACAACTAATTGATGAGGCTCATGTCATTCCCCATGGCATTGGCAAACGTCATTATGTTTGGTCCTGCCATATTTTAGATCATGACTCATTTTTAGAATAGATACTACAATAGGTTCAACATCCACAAGGCAAGCCTCAACTGTAGACCTACTTAGGCTGCTTCATAGAAGCTATCCCAATTCCACAAAGGAAATAGCTTCTTCAGTTATGCTATGCAATGAGCTAAAAAGGAATAACCTAATCCCACAAAGAACCAGAGTTTATGAGTGTTGAACCTTCTCCTCCATATTCCATGTTCTCAAATGTAGCAAAAGCTATTTCAGGTATTCCGCAAGTAGCCTAAATAAAGAAATATAAAGTGAGTTTGGTGTAGGAATGACAAGAGCAAAACTACGCAAATCTATCAAAGAAGCAGCTACAAACAATGCGGGCAAGATGCAGTACTCGTAATAGCATCTATATGCAGCAGTTGAAGTCACATGTTAGATTTTCATATAGCGATACAAACAGCCATAAATTTGCAGGTTCAAGTAACAGCAAAGATGAGTTACAATGCCATGTAAAGAAGTTACAAGGCTCACCTGCACACTAAGAAGACAGTTGAAATGAAAGGTTGTAGCCATACGGCCGGCTGCTTCCATTTCATACGCAATTTCAAGTGCATTGGAATGATCTCCAACTTTGCAGTCCGCCTCAATTAAAAGATCATAAAGTTCGTCAGTAGCCCTCAGCCCGCCTTTAGCACCCTTCAAGAACACATTATTTGCATCCTCCATGTAATTTTGCTTAACAAGCACCTCTGAGGCAAGTTGTACAACAATACACAGACTATATCAACCAATTTTTTATTATTTTCACCAATCAGAAATTTAGGAAAAGTCCAGCTCATTGTTTTTTGGTTACCAACAAGGACAATCCAAGCTTGGCGGATATCGTAATTCAACTTCTCCATTGCAGCGAGAATCTCGAAACCTCTAATGGCATGGCCTTTGGATCCAAACAAGCGAATTAGCACAATGAACGTCTCGTGGAGAGGCATAAGACCTGCGCTCAACTCTCTTCTCAACGACTGCATCTGTATGCGCACATACAGCAATACATACATTGCTTTAAGAGCGTTGAACGTTTTCTTAAAATGCTAAAACAAAATAGGTGGAGTCTTACCGCGCCTTCATGATCACCGGTGAGAGCGTGAGCGACCACAAGGCCGTGGAAGGAGCGAGGACCGGGTGTCAGTCCGGCGGCGATCATATCGTACATAACCTCGGACACACCCTCGGAATCTCGATTTCTGGTTCGCTCCATGAGTTCCTCCATGAAGCTGAAGCGGAGGCTTTTCTCAAGAGCGGAGATGGAGTCATCATCGGCCTTCTTCCGTTGAAAAAGCTGTTTTCTTCTTCTGGACTTCTTTTTTGTCGAAAGAGTGGCGGCGCTGGCTACGGCGCTGCAGGAGGAGGAGAAGGAAGAGAAGTAGGAAGAGTTTGGGTTGAAGAGCAGACGAGAACAGGAGGGAAAGAGTAAGGACATTTCCATTCTTGGATAAGAGAAGAGAAAACAGCCTGGTTATCAAGATTATTACTAATGTGATGCTCACGTGAGCTCACACGTGCCTATGCTTTTATCTGTTTTAGAAATTTCATCCAATTGTTACGCATAAGTGGTTTGTTCTTGAATAACGTATCGGAATTGTTACTAAATTGAATTTTGGTACGATAATATACCAATATTTGTTAATATCACATCCATTTTGGATTATTTTTAAATTTATAATGTAGTTTCTGAATTTTTTTAAAAATTGTAAAATAGTTAATTGTCATATTGTACAGTTGTATTGTGTACTTTATAAGTTTACATGAACAATGTCTCCAAAAATCATAATAATAAATAATAATCACAATTAATATGAAATAACAATAATTTTTAGACATTTCACATATAAATAATAACCACAATTAATATAGAAAAAAACAATCATCATCATATAAATATAAAATTAAGAATAATATAAAATATTTAAAATATTAAAATTTCAATTTCAATTTTCATCATATAATAAATAATAATTACATCAAAACATCTAATAAAAAGAATAGCAAATATCCTTAACTCTTAAACTATTACAATTTACAACAAAAGTTCGTGATGATGAAATAACCTTGAAGTCAAACTTGAAAAAAAAATATTTACAATTATATTACATATATAGAATTTAACATACACATCAAATATAAGTATAAGTAAAAGAAGAGGAAAAACAAAAACCTGGAACGAAATTCAATCGTCTACGGGAGGATACATGCTATAACTACACTGACTCCAATTATCATTTGAGACAAAATTCTCGTCATTAAGAGGAGCTTCATCGTCATCATTATTCAAATTCAATGCATCAAATGACATGTCGATGCTTTTCCATCCAAGATTATCTTTTAAGTCATTCACATCTACCAAATCCGATTCCTCATAAACTCAATCTGCCAAAAGACCGATATTATCAATAGAAATTGGTTCTGTTGAATTACTTGTGTTATTAAGACTCCTAGTAATCAATAAAATTTAATTATTAGAAAATTATAAAAAATTATATCGAAATTAACAATGATAATAATATACCTTTCTCGAATTTTTAAATTGTAACGAATAAAAACAAAATCATTCAACCTTTTATGCTCCAATCTATTTCTTTTCTTAGAATGGATAAATTCAAATATGCTTCAGTTTGGTTCACAACTTATTGCACTCACACATTGACTTAAAATTTGAATTACAAACCTTTACAATTCTGGAATATTATTTCCAAATTGATTCTACCAAGAAACTGTAAGTCCTAAAATAACAAAAGTAGCATTATAAACAAAATAAAGTAATAATTAATTTTCAACAAATAAGAGAAAGGAAACAACTAATAATGGAGAAAGTTTTCCTCTTTATCGAATAGTAGTCAGCAATTTAAAATCCATAGAACACGTCTTATAAAGCTCCATTTGTGAGCTCAAGAGAATTTGCATCATGTTATGCCCAATAACTATTGTAATAGTTAATAACATTTCTCTATTAACTTCAGCTTTTATAGTAAAATTCGGTCTAAAAAAGACACTAGGATTCAAAAACATCACAGCTGTAAGAAAGTTGCCTTTCTCATCTCTTATTGATGAATGCAAGATACGGTGACAAAGAAAACCTATGTTTCATATTGACTTTGATTACTTCCTTCGCTCTCTCGTCTCCGTAAAAAAACTCATTCTTAGCTTTTCTTCACCATCGGCCAAGTGAAACACCCTCACCAAAAACTCACAAACTCGGATAACAAATTGGCATTAAGACTAAAATTCTCTATCTTTCAGTATAATTCTAGAAACCTCCACCCCAGCATTAGACATAGCATGTTGAGATGTAACTCACTTTCACTTGTAAACATTTGTCTTAACTCTTTCTTCATCGTAACAAAAGACTGAAGTGATAAAAAATTTGTTGCAAATCTTGTCACAGCAGGACGACACAAATTCCTACTATTGGTAAGTTCCTTTCTCATTAAATTTAATACTCATGCACGATTATAGATAAACTTGGTCACCTTTTTAGCTTTCTACATAGTCTCATCAATAATAGGAAAATACTTAGGATTCCCTATATTCTCTAGCATTAGGTCAATGCAATGTACAACACAAGAAGTCAAAAAAAAAGAATTATACTTATTCTACAACCTTCTTCTTGTTGCTTTATAAGTGGAATCATTGTCAGTAATAAACTGAACAATATTTTCTGGCCCTCCTGCATTTATAACTTTATCAAATATCTCAAACAAAGTCTCAATTTTCCTAATAAAGCTAGATGCAACAATAGATTTCAAAAACATTGAGCTATTGGTAGAAGAAACCAAAAAATTAATAATAGGCTCTTGTCTCCTATTTGTCCAACCATCACACATGATTGAACACTCATAAGTAGCCCAATTCACTCTTCTTTATGCCAAACAACTTCTAATTTCAAACACAGAACAATTCAAAAGTTTACCACTTAAGTCATTAATCGAAGGAGCTTTGTATCGCGGACCATAAGAGGCTATATCATCCACCATACGTTGGTAATAATACAACTGGGAAGCATTGAACGATGAGCCTGTATCATACGACTGTTTAGCTACTGTCACATCTACATTTTAAGTCGCATATCTTGATTGCATAATACTACAAATTGAAGGTTAGGCTCCAAAAGTTGCTCGTGGTATCAAAAAAACTAGTCACTGCCTTCTTTTTTTCCTAACATCAGATTCAAGTGCTTTTTGTTGGACCTGAGATGAAACACTACCACTACCACTACCACTACCACTACCACCTTTAATATTTTCATAATCACCATGAAAACCAGCAAACAAACTTCCACTACCAATTTCAAAATTCAACCTTTCCCTTCTTTGACATGTTGATGTTCTTCAAGCAATGTTTTCATTTATCACTTCACATAATGACTTACTTTTTTACAGGATTCCATATCTCCTTTAACCCCAGCTAAATGTTTCTTCAATCAGGTGATTCCTCCACCTTTCAAATGTTTGTTACAAAATAAGAAAATATTATGGTTCTTTATGTTGGGAACCAATGCAACATGAGCCTAAATTGGATCATTATATCTTCCTGAAGTGGTTTGATCATGATTACTTGAAATTCCTTTCATTTATCTATAAAAATAAATGAATGCATGTATCAAAATAAATAACACATAATTTTATTATAAAATAGCATGTCCATCTTATATAATATAACTCATTTTGTATGATT
>JAOSBP010000003.1:21371889-21385870 GCA_027563825.1 Erythroxylum mucronatum
GAGATGCTCATAGATCAGTTAGAATATGACATGCATGTGACTAGTCCTCTGGGTAGTAGTGTGCTGGTGAATCAGGTGATTAGGAATTGTCCAGTTATGATCCAAGGAAGTGAGTATGCAGCAGATCTGATTAAATTGCCGTTTCACGAATTCGATTTGATTCTGGGTATGGATTGGCTGTCTAAACATCAGGCAGTAATTGACTGTAAGGTTAAGACAGTTTTCTTGAAGAGGCCCGACCAGTCTGAGATTGTATTTCGTGGTGGTTGCACATGTGCTCTGACCAGTGTAGTATCTGCTATGCAAGCTCAAAAGCTTCTCAGGAAGGAGTGTGAAGCTTATCTAGCTTTTATACTTGAGACCCAAAAGGAAGGTGCTAAGGAGAAACTGCTTGAACGTCGTTGTTTGGATCCATGATCTGTGCGACTCTGGCTATGGGATACCTGCAAAACAGATAACGGCGGGCCGGGAGTTGATTCCCGGGAGGCCCCTCCGACGCTCAAGTCAGTCTTTTTGTGTAGGTTTCGGCTGTTGAAAATAGAAGAAAGTAGGGTTGTAATTTCATACCTGAATCAGGGAGGAATAATACCTTATATATCTGGAGTTACCGCTAGGTTTAGGTCTTTACGTGAGTCGTTGTGTTTGTTTAGGAGTCTAGCACCCGATGGGCCGAACGAGTCGTGAACGTTGGGCCGTCGATATCCGAACCTGAAGCTGGGCCTGGTAAGGCTTGTCCAGCCGACCCAACTAGAAACAAACATATATTAGATTTTACTCTAGATCATACCTCTTATAATGGAAAGATATCTTGATAGTTCATAGAAACCGATGATCAAGATATAATTAAGGGTCTTGAGGCATACACAAATTGAAGATCAAAAATAAAAGATTTGCATACCTAAAATATACACAAATTAAATTGGTTTGGAGCAAATGGTCCAAGTCCAACTAGCTAGTCTAGTAGTGATGGATTTTCTAAGGAATTTCCATTAATATTCTTTAAGTTGACTTATTTTTTAGTTTTGAATTATTGATTTTTCATGTAGTTTACCTAGAATACAAGATAGGGTTTATTTAATATACTACATAAATAATAATTGCAGACTCTTTTTTAAAATAAAATTTCAAATACTGACTTCAAAGGTCAAATAGATGCAGTGACACCTCTTTAAATAATAAACTCACAACACTATCCATTGTTGGACTGAGTTAGTCTTAGATAATATAATATTAGCATAGCCTTTAGTCCAATCTTTATGAGGTAAATTCTAATACAAGTTTTGGCTCTTTCAAGTCATCAGGTTTTCTTCTCACGACGGTATCTCTCACACTACTCTTACATAGTCTTTTGGAGTTTTGGTCTATGACAAGTTCCTTCTACCACTACTCTTGCATTTTCGATTGGCTTGAAGAGGAAAATGCATACCAAATCCAAAAATAGTTATTTTGAGAATCTAGCTACTACATTGTGGATTTTCAACTATATCTCGAGATCATTAATTGGGTATCTCATCTGATGCTGACACTAATTAATTACCAGCATTCTTTTGACAATGTGATTTCTCCACAGAAAAGGCACTATAAACTACTGTGAGATTATGTGCTTTAATCCTTGTATACTAAACCTCTCCTTTTTGTCTTTGCCATGTCCCACAAATTGCAGATTATGCAGCACATTAGCCAGAAAATTAATGCAAAGCCGTAGGAGTTTAAACCTTTGCATCCTCTGTTTATGTGTATACCCCAAGCGCAAAACCTTCTGGAATAGAAGTCATATTACTTCAGAGCCTTTGTTGCAAGGGCTTCCAAAAGGTAAGTTGGCGAATTTTTTCTCTTCTTATTTGCATAAATCTTTATCTAAATAAGAATATATCTTGATGTTGTATAACCATTACATTTAGTCAATGATTTCTTCTCAGAAAAGGATATTCTGTATCATTTGTGAGTTGAACGTGCATTAAGCGAATAGTTGTAAGTCGTAGTTCTGCTTTTTTTTTAATTTTTAAAATGAACGATTAGTTAAAAGCTTGGGTTGGTTGTATCTTTAATGAGAATTTAGCTTCCGGACTTTGCAGGCGATTCAATTAAGAAAACAATGGTTGAGGAAAATAACTTCAGAGTACTCGTCGTGGACGATGATTCAGTTGTCCGAAAAATACATGAAATGATGCTGAGTAAACATGGAATGGAAGTTTGGTTGGCAGAAAATGGGAAAGAAGCAGTTGATTTGCATGAAGCAGGAGCTTGTTTTAATCTCATTCTCATGGACTTGGAGACACCCATCATGAATGGTCGTGAGGTATGTATGTTCTTTAATATGTATGACATGATACTGAATTTTACCATATCTATGCTAGCTAGTAACAAGAATGCATAAATTTCTTATACTAATTTACATTTGACAGAAATTTCAACGAAAAACACTCTTCATAAGTTCTACAAATGTTTTTCTCAGAACCTTCTGTAACAACGCAACTTATATAACGTCCAACCGTTTCTTCAATGCTTTCATGTCCCATTTATATATAGGCAACAAGGCAACTGCGAGCCATGGGCGTGGACAGTGCAATTGTTGGTGTCACTTCTCGTACTTCAGAACGTGAGAAGAGAAATTTCATGGCCGCTGGGCTTAATGACTGTGTTTCAAAACCACTCAGCATTCACAAGATTGCCTCCTTTCTCCCTTTTACTAACACCAAAAATGTCAATACCCATGGCTGCACGAGTAGTAGTAGCAACAGCAGCAGGATCGACAACGAATCGACCTAATTATCAAGTTAGAAGATCACCATATCATCCATTGACTGTCTAGGATGACCTTGTCGGGGGCTTGTCCATTCTATTCAATTTTGCTTTCCAGCTCCTTAATTTGTTATTATGTTTCTAATTTTTGTTGCGCCTTTGTACTGGCATCGACTCAGAGAGAACAAGAATACAACATAGGGGATAATGCTTTCCTTTTATTAAAAACCGACCATTTATTCAGGAATATTTATCAGCTAAATTAATCAATATTTAAATAATCACTCAATACATTAACATGATTATTTTTCATATTACATTTTTATAATAAAGGACTCGTACTTACTATTTTAAAATATATATTAAAGAATTTTAAAAGTGTTTTGAATAATTTATATAACGAGATAGTAACTTAAAATCAAACTAAGAAGTTGATTCTACTGGATACTAATATAATCAAGTGTTTTATTGCAATTACAATAACTAAGTCAAAAGTTTTTTAAAGAAACTAAAGGTATAATTGAATTAATAACAATACAAATAAAGTGTAACGCATTAGGAATATATATCTATCCTTAAGGTTATGTTTGGTTGGACGTAAGGTTTTTAATGGAATGAAATGATTTATAATAGAATGGAATGTAAATGAATGTAATATTAGAAAATTGTTATTTGAGAGGAATAGAAGGGTTCATAATGTAATATAGTGAAATGTTATTTAGAAGAAGGATTTATAATGTAATATAGTAAAATGTTGTTGGTCATTTTACATTCCATCCTAAACCCCCCAAATCGGAGGTTTCTCATTTTTACTGTTTAGGATGGAATGAAATGTAATATGAAACCCTCCTCTTCCATCCCATCGCATTCCATTCCATTATAAACCTCCATCCCAAACGATGAAATAATATTACATTCCATTCCATTAATAAACGCCAACCAAACATGGCCTAAGAGCATATGGAGGGATTCCACTGATTAAACTTATGCCATACAAAACAGGTCATAATTTTCATCCTTTCTGCTACTCGAGCATCCTCTTCGTGGTCATCTCTTGGTTGTGCCTTCATACCAACTTCATGTTGGATTTGCAATTTGGAGTACTTTAAGCAAATTCAAGAGTAGTGTTCCCAATCATATTGAATAAGAGGAACTCCTCTTCCACCAACATTCTTTTGCCTCCCTACCCCAATTCTGCTTGCATCTGTTAGCATCTGTTAGCATATAGATACAATGATTCATCTATAGGCCTCCAGGTGATTCCCCCTTATCCTATAACCCTTTTGTCTCCTAATTGATTAACTTTTCATGTTTTCATTTTATTATTCGTACATGAATTGAAGACCTCAGGTGATGCCATTATGAATCAACATTAACTATCAACTGGTAAGTTCTTGTATCCCTTTAAGAGAAAAACCAATTCTATTATTTTCATGATTAGAGAATTCATCACTTATTGATTTAAATGAACTTTGCCTTTGAAAATTATCAAATTCCTCTTCTTCCACATCTCCTCAATACTATAAGCAAGTGAAGTGATATCTACAACCCTATCTCCTTTTGAGTCAGTCTTCAGATCTCTTAGTTTCTCTAGTATGTTAATAAAAAAATTCCTTTCCCATCTCTAGTGACATTTCTCTTTAATTCTTTTCCATAATCTCTCTGCAAAGTGGCATTGGAAAAATAGGAAGTCTCTAGTTTCACAATCATTCCTGCATAGGACACATTTGTTGTCCAGATTTAAAAATTGAAGTCCATTGTGTCCATTTTGTTCAATGTAGCCAACCATAGTAAACAAGAGTTATTGGCTCTTAAGGTCTTATGCTAGACTACAGGGTACCAGTCAACTGTGTTGGATTATCCCCGTGCTAACCACTCCCTATAAGCCTTGTTAGAAAAGGAGTTAGGGGGTTAGTCTAACCAAGTGTAGATGTACTGAGTCCTACAATTAGGAGTATAATTGGGGACTAGATCATGGAATCTGGTTTAAAACTGTCAGATACATAACCCTAAACATGCAGTACTAAATCACAAGAGGAGAATATGGATTAAGTAGTTGCCTGAAAGATGATGATATCTAGTTGATTCTTCTTTTAAAATAGCCTTTGTTTTAGACACATTGCTTTATTGAGACGATAAATGTGTTTGGTTTGTGTAAGGATTCTTGGCTAGTTTGGTTGTTATTTAAAGCATTTACAATTTTCCAATTTCATTAATATACTTTAATTTTTCAAAAAAAAAAGTTTTTATATCCCTTCAGTTCCATATGTCTATATCAGTATTATGTTTTTACTTGGTTATATGTGCTTTTAATTTTGTTGATCTCCTTTTCACAAAGTTGTATTTGCATTTGTTGATCTCCTATCTCTGGAGATTCAATTATGGAAAGAGCCCATCCCCTAGCTAATTCATTGTTGCACTCTAAGTGAAGTTAGTGTGCAACAATTGATTCCTTGGTTAGTTTGATCAATTCCTATAAGCAGATTCTCCCTTCCCTTCTTTTATTTTGAAAAATCATATTGTTCCTTTTGTTCTAGTTGAGTTGTATATTACTTCTAGTTATCAATTTCTTAATTACCTTACCCCCTTCCTTGTGGCATAATGTTGGACCCCACACCCCACCTCTTCGGTGTTTGGGGGTTATACCCCGGCGTGTGTTTGTGGGTTATACCACGGCATCCAACACAAATCAGTATTGTCCTCTTTGGAAATCGAACTCGCGACTCCTCAAGGTTTTGTTGTTAGAAAACCTTGAGGGGTTGCGAGTTCGATTCCCAAAGAGGATACTACTGATTTGTGTTGAATGCCGTGGTATAACCCATAAACACACACCGGGGTATAAACCCCAAACACCGAAGAGGTGGGGTGTGGGATCCAACACATGATGTCTAATGTACCTCCCTAATACATTATGTAAATTATCCTTTGCATCCTCCATTCGTCGTTGCTTTCTTATAGCTTTCTATAATTTATTGGATATCCTACATTTAAAGAATAAGGGTTCTATGTTCTTCGAATCCTCTTGACATAAAACACAATGGTTAAGGATATTTAGATATTTCATCAATCTGTCCTTAGTGTTCAGCTGATTCTTAAAAGCTAACCATATAGTGCATGATGGCCTAAGGTTATGTGTTCTCCATAGACTATGAACTACTAGTCAACCTTACAGTTTTCGCCCCTTAGTATCTTCCTACAGGAAGAGTTAGACTACACTCTAACATAACTCCTCTTCCATGTAATTTTTATCATTGTCATTGTTTTTTATACATAGATTAAGTATTTTCCAATGATGGGGCTTCTAGGGAGTTATTTTATTAGTCCTTGGAAATCTATTAAACCAGTTTCACCTTTATATATTCTAATGATACATTCTTCATAGGGTTTGTTTTAGGGATATGATGTGATGGCCCTATTCAATTTATTGATCATACTAAAAATTTATTATTTCCATGTTCCCTAACTTAAATTGGAATCGATCCCTTAGTCTTTCTTTTAGCTTTAACATATTTAGTAAGGTCGATAAGGTTTTGTGTTTAGGTTTGATGCACCATTAACTTCTATCCTCAATATAATATGTTTGTAACCATTGCATCCACAGTACTTCTTTGTCTATATGCACCCTCCAGATTTGTTTGATAAGCAAATTTTGGTTAGTAATTTGAATATAGTTGATGTGTAGATCCACTTCTCCTTTAGGCAGCAAATGCCTTTCCATTTTCTCTTTGTTTTTATCTATTTTGAATTATATCTCGACTATTGAAAGTTCTTTATTATTTTTTTAGGTTTTTAATCACATTCTTAGGTAAGAAGATATGGGTGGCCAAGTATAATTAAAGCTATTGACAATTGAATTAAATAATTAAATTCTTCTAGTAAATGAGAGAGATTGATTACACCAACATCTAATTCTCCTTTGAACTTTCGCTATTAGTAGAGACAAAATCTGCTTGATTAAGTTTCCCTAAGTTAATAAGAATCCCTATATAGGTGATAGGAATTTTCCCAATTTCTAACCCTGTTATTGAGGATCACCATTCTGCTTAGTGTTTAAGCTTTTGAGGAAAGAAGGAGAAAGATTTTGTTTAATTAATTGCAAGCTAGAGATACCTTTGAAAAGATTCAACACTGTTATCATAGTATGTATAGAATAACAGCCTATCTTAGAAATTACGATAAGGTCATCAGTAAAGTTTAGGTTCGCTATTCTTAGCTTTCTACATTGAGAATGGAGCCTAAAGCTTCTTTCCCTAAAAATAGTCATCTTGATAAGACTATTTAGTACCTTTATACCAAGATTTAAAAGATATAGGAATAAAAGGTTCCCTGTTTGATTCCTTTAGCACTTTTGAAGAGTTTAGTAGGCTCCGTATTAATAAGTACACTATAAAAACTTGTACTCCTCTTGGAAAGAAGTCATTGTATGGATAATGATAAGTCAAACCTATTAGTACTCCTCTTGCTTGTCACTTTAAGCTAAAGACATCTCCACCAAATGAAGCAGATGAGGAATACATGGCAAAAGTGTTGTATACAATTGTAGTGGGTAGATTGATATACACTATGGTATGTATAAGACCTGACATTTCATAGGAAGTTGGGGTTGTGAGCAAGTATATGAATAATCTTCAGAAGATTCATTAGCATATTGTGAAGCGGATTCTATGATACCTCCTGAAAACTATAAACGTTGGATTCATATTTCAACAGGATAAGCAGATTGGATAATCTATAGCCAGATAATGTAATTCTAACTATACTGGTGATCTGGATAAGTCTCTAAACTACTAGTTATGTATTTACACATGCTAAAACACCAATTAGTTGGAAGTTAACTTTACATTCAAAATTTTCCTTGTCTATAATGAAGGCAGAGTACATGGCAATTACAGAGGATATTAAAGAGGGAATTTGGCTTAAAGGGTTACTTTATGAGTTGGGAATTACTCCAAAGGATGTTATAGTATTTTATGATAGTAAGAAAGTGCTATCCATTTAGCAAAGAAACAAGTTTATCAAGTAAGAAAAAAGCATATTGATATCTAATACCACTTTATACGGGAGATTCTAGAAGAAGGTGGAGTTCAACTTCAAAAGATCCAGCACACTGAAAATCCTGCTGATATGATGACAAAATTTGTAACAATAATCAAGTTTCAACACTTCTTAAAATCCTTGAGGTGCAATTGAAGACACTAATAATGATGGTTTGAGAGAAGTATGGAAATGTGAAATTTTGACAAGGTGAAGAGTCATTGAAATATGGCTCATCCTATATTGAAAAAGTAGAAAGCTAATTGGTGACTTTATGACAATAAGAGGTGGTGTCCCATGTGGAATAAGTAGAAGGTAAATACGAGATTTTATGATTAAAAAATGATGTGTTCTTTAATGGTTGTAATCATCCTAAAATTGCCCTATCTTATTACAAGGAAATTTCAGTTTTCTCTCACTTTGCAATAGTCACTTATAGTATTTGGTGAAGATAGTGGAATGAAGTAGTAGTGTTCGATAAAGTAGAAAAAATTAATCGGGCCTCTTTAAATTTTTGGTGTTCTTTATTTTTATCTAATTTTCTATTTAATAGCTATTGTGAGTATAATTGTTACAGATATATTGTGTTAAGTGGTTAGTTTAGACCTTCTAATCTTTTCTGGATATTTACCTCGTGTGATTTTTTAGTACAATTATTCACATGCTATACAAAAAAATTGTGCTTACTTAACATTAGCATCAATTATACTGGAATCGATTAATTTCATATACTATTTTAGATAATTTTTTAAAATTATAAAATAAATTTTAATTCTATAATTATATAATAATTTTTCAATATGTCGTGATATATAACTTATAGTTTTATTTCAATTTTTTCTCAAAAATTATTTTAATAACCTTCGGAATCTCTCTCTATATAAGCCTTTAGCTGGTTCTAAATTATAGTTGCTCTATATGAATCAATTTGCTTTGTTGAAAGCAACATGAGTACTAAATATAATTTTAGCAACTTCCAAATATACTTGAATCACAGTCCTTAAAAGCCCCGTAAAAATACTAAAAGCTACATTGTTATTATAGCAGTACTTATTGTTTCACTAGCACTCTTCAAGTCATCTGATTCCACCGAAGATGATTTCTCTTATTCACTTTAGCCAATCTTCTCCTTCTCTGCCATAATTGCTCATTTTCACAAGCAATATGGTTTAATATTGCAATAGATATCAAATAATGAATTTATCTTTTAAAATTTCTCCTATCTAAAGGCTCTAATCTAGTAAGGTTAGGTATAATTTTTGGGCTATGGTGAGAGAGACAGAACCTATGTGGAGAACAGTAGAATTAGTTTGCACAAATGTATGAACATTATTGTGCAATTATAATGGAATTTGTAAAGAGAGTAACGGACAAGAAGTAAAAATGTATGAATTAAATTAAGTGGGCCCCAAAAAGTTCATGTTACACGCGCAACAACACCATGCTTAGCCCAATCAAGCACTGCGCTCACATTTGTGGTATCCATAGCTTCCTCAAGAAACTTAATTCAAAATCCTACAAAATGCTCTAGTATATAAATTAGGCGAAACTCTCCTACTTTTTTAATATGGGACACAAACTAAAGAAAGAGAGAGATGTTCCAATTATTGGAGCATCACTAACAATGATACTAATCACTAATCATTTTTTTTTGTATTGGCTGGTATTGTACTGCAGTACAATATTGAATCTTGAGTACCGTTTTCGATTAATATGGTGTGTGCTAGCCACTACTGACCAAAATGGTATGATACTCGTAACTTTTGTTGATCTCACGATTTTGTCGATATGACAACTGTAAGTAGTGAAAAAGGAGCATCATATAGTGTTTGTTGAATGTGAACAAAAGATTTAGTATAGTTTTTCTTTTAGCTTATTAGGATGTAGTTCGCTTAATCTCTTTATTTTTGGAAAATCACAAAAACTAATTTCAACCATGTCTCATAAATTATAAAGCAGAAATAAAATAATCATCTTCATAAGCTAATAGTTATTTCCAACAAAGAAAATATATTTAAAATGAACCTTTTCAAACACGAGTAAAATTCACATCTAACCTGAGTAACGTGTTATTATTGAGTCCTCTCTACATGTATGGTACAAATTGTTTTGATAAACTAAATATTTTATAAATAAAAACTTTACTACAGTTCTCTCCTACATGAAGTTTACAACATTGTTCATTTTTGAAGTCAGGGTTTTGCAATCGATCTAATCTTCCAGGATGCTGCTATGTTTTCACTACAGGCTTTTCCATCTTCATTTTACAGTAATTGCCCTCTGACACCTTGAATTGTTTCCTTTCTTACTGTCTCCGGTGAGCTTTTTTTTTTTGGCCTTTGAAACACCTTAAATTCCTTTCCTTCCATATCTTTTGCATGCTTATCCCTAGGCTTATTATATATACTGCAAGGTTTCCTCTGGTAATACTCCTATCACTCTGTAGGTGTTGAATAAGATCATCAAAGTTTTTGTTGGACACTGCCATTGGCAAAGGTTCTTGATTTTATTCCATATTCTAAGTTAAAATCTGCAATTAAAAAAGATGTAGCCTTAAAAACTCTGCATTGTCCTTGTATAGGGGACAGATTCCTGATAGTTTCAAATATATGTTAGCCTATCCATTATTGCCATCCCACCCTTGACTGTTAACCATGTTAGGAAGGAGGTTTTTTTTGACATTGGATTTTTGTTCCAAATCACTTTGGTCCAATTCAACTTTTCACCTCTTGTTTTGATCCATTCCTTGCAGGATTTGTTTGTAAACCTCCCATTTGATTGACTGATCATTGATAAGCATTCACTCTTTCTGATGTGGTTTGGAAGCATATCTGGGCAATTGGCCCATTGATTTTCGTGATCCATGTGTACACCTTAGTATTCGAGCTGCCTGTTGAGTCTTAAATAGTGGTATGCTCTTATTACAATTATCATACAATGGAGAAGCTCTTTCTCCATTCTCCACCTTGCATCTGATTTTTTGTTTAAAAGTTCCTCTTACTTTCACTAGTTGAGATGGAAACAAAGAATAGATTATCCTGCTAGACATCTATTATATAAAGTGTGTGGTACAATTTGCTAAATCTAGCCTTTTCTTTTAAGAAAACTTGCTAAATGCCTAAATCTAGCTTTGATAATACAATTTATTGATATAAAAATTCACTAAAAAAAAGATATTGGAAGTAAAAATTGAACAAATAGATATGTACATATCTTATGATTTAATTTATTTTAAAAAATTTAATTTGTATTTAAAAATTAGTAATTTTTTTTAATTTTTGACAGTTGTAGATAAAAATTTATAAATCACTCTTGAAATTATTACACCAATACAAAGTTCATAATATTATGCTGGAAGGGCTTGATATATAGACCATATATAACTTTATTTAATCTGAAAATATGAGATGGATAATGAGAATAAACAAGATCTTGAAGTTACTACATGAAAACACAATTAGATAGTGTGACTTACAGTTTCTAATTTATTAATGACTCAACCACAAGTAACACAATTAGATAGTGTACTATAACGCTAATATTAATAGATTTAACAATAAGAATAAAAGTTTCAAAAAAAATTGATAACAGGGCATTGATGGAAATCTTTAGCTATGACGAGAACCTTATATAGTGAAATAGTTCCATCTAGGTTCCTCTTACCCCCGTAAACTCATTTACATTCAACAATATATTGCAAGGAAGAAAAAGGATTAGGTGTCCAGCTGTTGTTTTCTGAATGGCGTCAAATTCATCTTGCATGATTTAAGTCATGTGTGGGCATTCGGTTAATGAGGTAGGTGGCGCTTTAGAACGCACTGGTGAGATTATGTAAGAACATGATCTCAGTATTTGCAGTATGATGATACTTCTAATCAATGAAATCAATGCGTTCAAATGTGCTATGCCCATTGCCCGGGGTGAAAAGGGGACGGATCTTTTGTCCATTTTCTCTCTCTATTCTGTCCCATTATATTTTAGCCATCTATTTATATGAGTCCCGCATAAATAGATGACTGAGATTCAATGAAACAAGGTATGAATAGAGAAAATAGACAGGTAATCCTGGCAGAGGGTGTAGAGGTCATATCTTGAAATTCGTACTTACTGAGAAAGAAGAAAGAGATTAGTAGCCTCGACCACTATTTGTTTATATAATTTTTATTTTGGTCCGGAACCAAATTTTGATAATGTTATATAACTTTTTAAACACTTCGCTCCTCACATTTTAACCTTAATTAAGGGATAAAATCAAGTGTATTTAGGGAAATATCAACAAAAATAAAAGATGAAAGTTAACAAATAAGACCGATTGGTAAGATTTTTCACCAGAATTATTGTTTGAGACACGAGTAAACAACCATGATGATGACCTACTCGGCTACTAAGATTGCCATTACAATTACTGTGCCTTTTTTCTAATGTAAAAGTGCACATTGATTTGTACTTCTTCTTCCTTTGGTATCCCGTGATTGTCAAATTAATTTCTCGTGAAGCAATTTATCGTAGAGTTCATCAAATGGGTATCTTATTGTGGCGGTTAGTTCTTTAAATTCACCTTCATGAACATTTAAGGCATACTACATAATTTGACCACCATTTATAGGATGTCCAGTGAGTGTTATATAATCAACTGGACTTTTCGCTTTATTCATATAGATAGTAAATATAATGGATAACATTATAGTGTTGGAATAATGGACAAAACTTGGTTCTAATTTGATCCAAACATCAACTAAGATAGTCCAATGATAGTGTTATTGGAAGTGATTTGAATGCTAGAGAAGATTCTTAGGATTTCTTTACAGTGGATAGGGATTTGATCCATCAACATAATCAAGAAGTCTGTAACCGAAGAGAAGAGTGGTCATTTTGGAGCCCCAAAAAACAAAATGTATTATATATTTTTGCAAGCTAGAATGGAATATACGATCCTGCATTGAGAGATATCGGATTTCTATTGTTGGAGAGAGGCTTCTCTTGAATCATAACAGCATGTGTGTTAGAATTTACAATGAGCCTACGGGTCCACACGAGAAGGAAAGCTAGACCACATATAAGCCCAAGTGAGGTTCCATCCTAAAACTAATTGGTGATAGGTGGAGTAGCCCACTAGATTTATATGTTGATCTTCTTTCCTCTCTTTTTTCAATGTGGGACAAACTCTTACTCTTATATTTCAACACCCCCCCTCACGTGTGGGTCTAACACGTGACATAATCCATCATTCGGAGGTGTTAACGACTAACATAAGAGCAACCTGCTCTGATACCATGTTAGAATTTACAATGAGCCTACGGGCCCATACGAGAAGGAAAGCTAGACCACATATAAGTTCAAGTGAGGTTCCATCCTAAAACCAATTGGTGATAGGTGGAGTAGCCCACTAGACTTATATGTTGATCTTCTTTCCTCTCTTTTTTCAATGTGGGACAAACTCCCACTCTTATATTTCAACAATGTGTCATTGCCACAATAGTTCGTTTAGGAAATGTAGTGGTTATAAGTGATGAATAGGTTTGACAGTTACTGTTTATTGAAAGAAGAAAGATGAAGTGAAAGGGTAAATTTGGCTAGAGGTGGAAAAAAGAAATAAGGCCTCTACTCTCCGTAGAGATGGCTTTGGGACCATGCAACTTTAGGAGAAAATTGTTACATGTTATTGCTAGCAAGAAAATATGCAATAGATAAAATTGAATGAATTAATGAATCCGTTAATGTAGTCTATAAATGTGAATGTGAATGTGAATGTGTTAAATTAGTGAGAAATTATTATAAGCCAACTCTAACATATGTATTCAACAGTAATATACGTTAGAATAATATATAAACTAAATGTAGAAAAAAAAAGAAATACCTCCAACTATTGATGTTTTTGCTTGAAGAGTTTGTGTTTTTAGAATTCTTCTAAGCTCTCAATTCCCAATTCGATGGTGTATATTTGCAAAAGAGAAAAGAAACTTAGGGACCCCAAATATTTGTTAGAGAAACTATATCAATGTGCTCCCATCAAACATATTGACTGTAGTAAAACTTCTATAAATGAATATTGTTGGGATCAGAAAAATTATTATCTTATATGAAGTTATTAATTTATCGATAAATGAATATTTTATTAATTTATCGATAATTAATATTTATTAATTTATAGAATAATTTTTATTTTGTACATTATATTTGTCTAATTAAACAATTATTTTTTTCC
>JAOSBP010000003.1:21401788-21419513 GCA_027563825.1 Erythroxylum mucronatum
AGCGTCGGAGGGGCTAATCGGGTCATCACCCCCGAACTGCCTTCCTTTGTTTTGCAGGGCTCTCACAGTCAGAATCAGCACAGCAGGCTATCCATACATGGATCCAAACGGTAACGTTCCGTTCAGTCAGAATCCGGCTGAACCACATTATAATTAATTTGTCTCCTCTAACAACATTTGTTCATACATACATGATGCTGTGACAATGTGTTACGTGGACATGATTATATGTTTTGTTCATCAAATTAAAATCTACTTGACTTGCTTTTTTCCTTTATATATTGTTTCCATTTGACGTTAGTCCTGCTCCTCTAACAATGTTACTCCTGTGTGGGGGCTCACAGTGCATTGGGCCCCAACATTTTAAAAATTTTAATATTTTATTTTTAATATATATACACACATATAAGGATAAAGTTCTTTGGAGCTCATTGGTACACTGGGCTCCTAAGATTTAAAAAAATTAAATATTTGAACCCTCTTATATTAAATTTTTAACTCCGTCACTGCTCCTAGTACGCAGGTTTAAGTGGTAGATAGACTGATTATTTTTCAATTGTCTTTAGGTTTCAATTATTCAATCACAGTAACCACTTATAATTGTTGTCATTATTCTACAATCACGATTAAGATAAAAAGATAAATACAAATATCCAATTACATCTCAACACCCCATTTTTTCTTTTGGTACTTAACTATCTTTAAATATGAATTAAACATAAAAAAAAGAAAATGTGGCATTTTGGATAATACAAAAAGTACAATAATACTTAATAATCAGTACACTAAATCATGTTTAAAATTTTCACAAATGTTTATTTAACGGATGAGGTAACTTTGACGATAACAAAAATAACAGTTGCAATGAATTTTTAAAGTACGTGAAGCATAAAAATTTTATTTTTTAATAATTAGCATAAAACTTTAGTTTTTCTATCTAGCAATCATCATTACTTGAGATTTAAAAATTGATTATATTATATTATAGTATTTATTTAATTATTAATTCTAATAACATATAATAAAAGATTATTAATATTATTAATAAAATGATGTAAAAATTAAAATAAAAGTATTTAATCAATTAATTTTTAAATTTATTTAATATTTAATTTATTATATTATCTTTACATTGATAACTTTTATTTTTGTTTAAAAAATCAATTCTCTCTTTTTTTTACAATAGATATATTATAATTCAACTGTATTATGATTAATAATATTTATTTTAAAATATGTATTTATGAAAGATTATTATAACTTCTCTACTTATATCTATTCTCAAAAAGAGAATTGATTTCCCATTTTTTACGATCATCATCATTAGATCAACTGTAAATCCAATATATGGTTTTTTTTTGGGCAAAAGTCAATAATTGATAGTTTTTGATGTCTTAAATTTACTTGAAAAATCGAAATTAGATTTTGAATATGATAGCATTTATCATAAAATTTTGTTTTTTTTCATTTTTAATATAAAATATTGATTTTTTTTCTTTATTTTTTTTCCTCTATCATCATCGATATATAATATCATTGATATATCCTTATGATATATCATCGAGTTATTAATGTTTTATTGCGCCTGTATGTTTCTTCCAATTTCATACTGTTGCTTCTTTTTTATTTATAGTCTAATTGTGTTATAAATGGTTTTTATGAAATTGCCTAAAAACCGTTTGTTTGGAAGAGTAATTCATAGAATCCTGAATATTACCAAAGGATTGGATGGAGTAATGTTAGTGAATATATAAAATCAATTAAGTTGGCCTCACACAATAGCTTAAGCTGTTGTGGTGAAACGGTCACTTAACATGTTATCAGAGCCTTTGTAACTAAATGGTCGTGAGTTCAAATCCTACCACCCACCCATTATTCAGCACGAGACAGAGTGAGCCTGTGCAAGTTTCAAGCCTAAAGGACTTTTACTTGAGGGAGTGTGTTAGTGAATATATAAAACCAATTAAGTTGGCCTCACACAATAACTTGTGATAAAACGGTCACTTAACAAGTAAGTTTTGCTAATTATAAATAATATAGGATTACAAGTATTGGAACAGCCCCCGAGCATTCTAAATTTGTTTGAATGCTAATGTGCATACGGGTTGAGTTTCAATGTCCATAGACGTTGTCTTTGTAAGACCATAAAAAAAATAATAGCATTCTTCTAAAATTCCATCACAACACTTCTTTAGACATAGAACCAAACCAATATTAATTAAAGTAGGTAAGGAGATAGCTTTGTTATCCCTCCAAACCGCAAATACACATTAACGACAGCATATATATAATTCATGATTATTATTTCAGAAACAAAATAATATCGGTAGATAGTAATTAATTAAACCCTGGAATCCAATGCCATGATAGTGCTAAGATTCATGGGGTTCATGTACTCGGTGGAGCCAGAAACGATCTTGTCGACGATGAGCCTATTTGCCCTCTCCGACGGGTGGAATGGATCCCAGAAGGCATAGACGTCTCTGTTGGCGCACAAGTTTGATGCCATTGTGCATAGTCCAATACCATTGTTCGGTCCTTGTCCGCAACACGCCACCTTTGATGTTATAAACCCTGCAACAGTTTTTACACCAACCCATTTATTGATCCAATATTTTACTTCTAGGTGCTTAAGTATTTGATTTTTAAACCATAATTCTTTTTTTATATATAGAAAAGGACGTTGGAATTTTTAATTGCTTGCAATTGGAACTAGGTCCATAAATACTTGATCAATTTCTATTGGAAAGTATTCAAGTATCCAATTAATTATTGGAGAGCATATGGAGCCATAATAATAACTCGATTCCGAATCTATAATAGACAACTGATGTGACATACATTTGCTAGTATTTCAGAGACATAATAGCCTTGCTATAGTGCTAATAAGGTCGCAATAAAGATTTGAGATAAGTCAAGCCTGGACTTCCATTTCATAAGTCCTAGTCTCAACGTAAAGAGATCTATCCATTAATTATGCATATGATTAAATTGAAAAGGAATAGAAAACTTCTTGAAAGATATCTATGCACAGCTTGTCCAGAAGATCAAATGAAAAGAGACTTCGACATATTTGATGGGAAGTAGGTAATACTAGTTGATGGGATCTTTAAATGCGAATTAACCCATGCATGAGACGATCCAGCACATAGAAATTGACTGATAATGACAAATGGGTGCTAATAAACTCAAGCTTTTTCATATGTATAATTGGTTTCACTTAACAAATCTACAGTTTCTTCCAAAACAAAAAAGAAGAAGAAGCAAATCCACATTATTAAATTGTCACCTTTCATGCCTAAGGATACCACTTTGCCACGTAAAATGTCTCCTATAGTTAAACACTAATCTTCTCTTGCAAAATGCTGTACTACGTTCAAGCGACCTACCTCAAATGCTCGTTCAGCTCAAGAAACACCACTTAAGAATTAAATAAAGACATGAAGCTGTTAATGCTAATAAGCTACATGCTTATATCTATCTTCCTTTCTTTCTTTATATATTTTCCCTCGCGAGGGCTTGAAAGCTATCTTTGCTCAGCAAAATAATACTACATATATAAGAAAGGGTACGTTGGATTATGGAAACAACTAAAGAAGTTGCTTATTTCGCTTACCAAAAGCTCGAGGATTAGTAACAAAATCGTTGGACATTAGTTGTGTATTAACACCAACGAAGATATCTGCACCATATTCACTGTTGAGCTCTTTGAGCATTTGAACAAGCTGAGGATTGAACAAGGCAGCAGCCCTTTGCAGCTCAGTAGAACACTGCCCATTGACGCTCCTGGTAGCCAGTTCTGCTGGTACACAACCCAATGGACCAGTCCCAGTCACTAGCACTCTTCTTGCTCCAAGATCGTGGAGCCTCTGAACAACAATTCATAATCAAATCCCAATAATTAATATTCTTGGTCTCTTCGAAAACACAAATGAAAACCAATATTACATATACCATGAGAAGTTTCTTGTATTCGGAGATGAGAAAAACTACGTAGTCAGGAAGTGCATATTGGCGAGACCTCAATGAGCCAGGGATCAAGTAGTAGTTGTTAACGAAGTCGTTACCGCCTACTGTGATTAGGACAAGTGCACCGTTAACAAGTTCCTGAGCTTGCTTAGGTCCTACAAGAGCAGCTAAGCGCGTCTGGTACTGCTCGAAGTACGAGAATTGTTGAAACATTCTGAGGATGTTTATCTGAAAATTTTGTACATGCCCCTTAAATTTCCTCAAATAGGAATTTTATTTTCATGTACTTTCCCTGCTACCAAAGATTTCCTCTAATAAAAGCTGCTAAGTTAGAATAAAAGTAAAGATGGAGAGGAGGGACATGGAATTACCAGAGAAGCAACTAAAAGGCAAAACAATCTGATGATAGATACACTTGGAAATAAAGCTTCAGCATGCAATGCTAAATTTATCTAGGAAACAAAAGTAGGTACACTTACGAATTGGACTCCAGTGTCATTAAGAATTCCTATTCCAGCAGAAGCAAAATTGGCACCAATAAGTAGCCTCTGTCCGGTCAGCTCAGGGCTCAGGTATGGCAATGGAGATTCTGATAAACCAAGCCGTTGGCCTATTGATACAGATAGATACATCATACATAATGCGTTAGTGCATCCCTATTGAAATGTAAACTACAACTATAATGTACACAGATTATAAAGCTGAATATCACGGACCGATGAAGTCAGGGATGTTGTAGCCATTTGAAAACCGACCAGTTGGTCGATGAGTTGGGTAATCAATGCCGTAAGGCGGGCTGTCGGCTCGGGCAGTCGTGGCTAGGTAATTGTTGTTGCCATTATCAACTAGTGAATCTCCAAAAACAAAAAAAGCCCTGGCCTCTATCAGGGGCATAATAGTTGCCATCATCAAGATAAAAGCCAAGACCACAAAATTTTTTGAATTAGCCATATTAGAACTGGATTGACCTGTTCAAGAAAATGTTCAAGTAAGGACAATGTTTGGTTTGGGTCACAGGTTTACGATTGCTAAAGGACTTTATATAGGAAGTTGTTCTTGTCAATGTAGGAAGAACATGAGGTCCACCAAACAAAAGCATTGCAGTACAGTTGGTTGTGTATGGAATCTTATAAGGTCTCCAGTTACATCCATGCATTTAGAAACCTGTTTTTATTTGGGGTAGAAGGTTTGCATATGCAGGATTGTAATACAAAATGTAGTTTGTTCAATTCTCAAGAAAATTACTTGTCTGCTAATAATTGTGGAGTCATGAATTTAAGGTTTCTAATCAAGTTGAACTCATATCTTTCCTGGAAAATGTGAACGATCAGAAGTACGTAGCCAAGAAAATAATTATACCGCTCGCAGTTCCTTATATTGTCTTTTATCCAACTCCTAGATCTCTGATGTACTAAAAATTGATCTGGTATCAAGTTTTAAAATCAATTAATAGAGTGAGTTGACGCTTCTGCATATTATGATTGACACAGAGTATCAGTTATTTGGACTTTTCCAACTATCATCATAAGGCAAGCTTGGGAATAATTACTGAGAAAATCTAGCAGGCTACTCCGCTACTCTTTTTCTCAGAGGTCTTAGATCACGGTTCATGTCTTCACTTTAAGGATATAAAAAAAGGTGCCTGATTATGAAATGACAAAAAGAGAACTCAAAAGAGAAGATATTTATTTCTTGAATTCTCATATTATATGTCAAAATTTCTAAGTAAGGAGAGATTTAATTTGTTGATTAGTTTCAATGCCTATTGCGTTGACCCACCCAATCTTCATTGAATTTGCTCGACCAAAGCATTTTCAAACCAATGCTTTATTTAATCATTACTATGCACTAATCCACCTCCTCAAGAATGACTCGTTAATGTGAATAAAATCAATTTGAACATCGAGGTGCATAAAATGTAAATTTGATACAGTACACTAATTTTGTGGGTGGGCATATTTTATTTGAAGTTTTAATAAACAACTACACTTTTAGCTCATATATATCATGCGATATAATTGAATTGGTATGGAACACACACACACACATACATAAATAATAATTTGGTAAGGTCTGGTCTCACCTCCAGTTAAAGAGGGAAAGATTGATATTCAAAGAGAAGAAGTTAAGTAGTGATCATTTGCAACTATCTAGTTGAAAAATGATAAGGATGGCGATCGGCGTTTTCAAAGTAATGTAACAACTAACCCAAAGGGTGTGGTTGAGTGGCAAGGACTCATCTATCCTTATCCAAAGGTCAATGGTTCGATCCTTGTCTTTGGGTATAGAGTAGCCTTAAATCCTTGAGCCAGCTGTCCCATCCTGTGAGGTGCTTACAAGCCAGCGAGGGGATTAGTTACTGGGTCCACTGGTGGATACTCTAGTCTAAGACTAAAAAAAAAAGTAATGTAACAACTACAGAAGATAATTTGTGCTCAAAATTGTCAGAAGTCTTTTTTTAAGGACAAATTAATTTGCGCATTAAGGTTTTGAATGGAGTCATATTTTTGTCAAGTTGGCTGCCATAAACGAAGCCTTATCTTCATTATTTTCCTTCTCTATATCTTCTTTTATTATTTTCTCCTTTAAGCGTTACATTTTACAGAAGTCAGTTCAAATCCAGATGAAGATATGAAGTTTGGATGAGACCACGTGAAGATATTTGCTTCCTATTTACAAATTGCTTATAATCCGAGGGTGTCCTTCTGGCGAATCCAGATCCTCTGTCCAATATTACTCTGTCTTACTCTGTCTCATAAAATCTCAGCCATTTATTTTGCGGGACCTGTGCGGAATTCACATAAATAAATGGCTAAGATTTATTGGACACAATAAGATACCATAATATTGGACAGAAGATCTAGACTTACTTTTGGCTCATTAAAACAGCCACCTTTTCAAGTTGTCATGTAAGTTAATTAATATCAACTAAAAGATATAAGAAGAAAAGAAGAATTAGCATATGGGATGGGACCATTATTAAATACATTCGCAACTCTCACCCAAAAAAGCATAGACGTGACCATGGAAGTGGAACAATAAATAACCAGCTATACGCCAACTACTCTACTAACAGCAGCGAAGTACTTTTGTTGCAACCCAATTGATATTGTTGGACAAACAGTTCAACAACTTTTACAAGCTGAAGGGTTCGTCAAATTAATTTCAACTACCTGCTTTTGAGGTGCTTTTAAAGAATGACCATTGTCAAAGGACAAGAAAACTTAATGTCCTTACTTAATAAGTGTGCGTATTAAAAAGTGTCCCAAAGTCGAAGCCTAACAAGGAGCCCGTTAAGTTGAAAGTCTCCGAGCATTACCGAAGATTTAGATAAACCTCATAATCTCACAAATTAAAAATATTATAAAAGCAATTATTATTCTAAAAATTGTTGTCACTTTTCACTTATTTGTCTATCACATTGAGTTATTAATTAATTTTTTTCTTTCTGTCTCTCACTAAGCAGGAAAGAAGAAAAAGAGTCATACAATGAATTATAGAAAAGGTTTAGCTCGTATCAAGGAGAATTGACATAATTGGTAGACTACTTGCAAAATGTCAAATGGCACACTTAAAGTGTCTTGAAATATTAGATTTAGAGAAACGTCTAATAACAAAATCAAGAGTTTCAAAAAGTTATACATATGATATGCATAAATTATACATCTATTTCATTAAGTATTTTGCTTGATTTTAATGAAATATTACCTTGTTTTACTTTATTTTTATTATTTTTATATAATTCTACAAATTAAATATTAAGATAATATTATTCAAGAATTAAAGATAGTTCCAAGCAAAGATATAAAGAAATTCACAATTTTTAGAGAAACATGGTCCAACCCATGCATGCCTTATGCCAATTATTGTCCTAGAAGGATCAAATGTAGAAAGTCCCATAATCATGTAAAAGATCATGTGCAAATTATCAAGAAAATAATGTAATCCACGATTGAGAGACACGACTGTGTCAAAGGCTACATATTCATTTAATTAAAAATGTAAGATCAACAATTTAGAGATAAGACTGTTTTAGAGGTTATATCTATCATTTAAATAACCTAGTGAAGCCTATAATCTAGGCCACAATTGTGGGAATAGACAGTTGTGGCCTAGATTATGCTTATGGTGGTATAACAAAATATATAAGGGTGAAAACTCTAATTTTGAAGATAGGATGAAGACTTTAGTCATCTTTTGGAGAATCACTTCGAAGAGACATCCTTTCCTCTTCGAAAGCTTAGCTTAGTCATTAAAAGCCTTCTCCACTTTTTAGAAAATCAATTTTAAGTTATTTTTAACTAGATAGTCAAGATCTAGCCATCATCTCAATGGATTAAGCTATCAACAGATTTAGATAGTTCTTTTAAATTTGCTTCTATTATTATTTCTGTAGTATTTTCTTTTAATTTCATTATTTTGAACATGCTTAGTGGTTAAATACTCTTTCTATGTTTAGATAGGAAATACCCTATTAGTTAATTTTGTATTAATTGAATTTTTATGAAATGGAATATATTTCAAAGAACTATCTTTGTTATTTTTTATGCTATGTTGTTATCTACATCTAATTTTATATAACTCGAGAGAGCCTGGTTATGAGTTGCTTAGTTAAAGGGGTTCAAATAGGGTGCTGGAAAGAAACCTACATGATGCTCCTAATAGTAGGGTAATTTTATGATTTTTATAGTGTCATGCATTTAAAAAAGTGGTAGCATAGGAAGAGGTACATATTAACTAATCGAATTTTAAGTGAGTTTTGTTCGAGAGAACATAATTTTAGTATCTAAGAAGTTTTGTCATTTTAGAGAATATATAGTACATGTAAATTAAATCTTAGAGTAAAATTATTTTTAAAGGAATTATTAATCTAAAAATAGCTATTTGATTGCATTCTTTTTTTATTAATTGTCTTGACATTTATTTCCTAGCTGTAGATGATATATTAGGTTTATTTTTATTTTATGTTTCCTTATTGTAAAAATTATAAAGACTATCTTTTTTTTAACCCTTAGACTAGTTAATAGTTTTATTCTACCCATAATGCTTTCTCATAATATTGATACCCTACTTACCATTATATTACTTACTAATGAATGATATTTAAAAAAAAAAGGAGTTATATTAATACTAGCAAAAGCTACAAAACATCACTACAATGAGTCACCTAATCTGCCTACAAGATTAGAATCCTCTAATAGGAAAAAAAAAGATAGAGTACATCAATTGATTATGGCAAATCAACTTGGCTAAGTGTCTGTTATGTGTTGTTGACCATAATAGTTCCACGTATCTACTTTATCCACCTTCAACTTCACTAGACTTCAATGAGTCACCTCCATTTGTTTTGAGTTGTATAGGAAGATACTCCGACCATTGTAATAATCTGAGTGATTAGTAATTGTCTTCCATTAAGTACCCAAAAGGAAAGTCCATTTTTGAATTATTTTTGTCTCAAGTAAGCTTACCATAATTAGCTTCCTATCTATTACTAATTCTGTCACCATAAATTGTTTGGGAGGGTCGTTTAACCCACTTGGATTTCATACGAGAATGATCATTTAAGGAGAATATCCCTTCTTTTTGGTTTTCCTTCGATTCAATCTTCTTTTGAGGTTAGGGTTTTCTATCATGAAACCTTTCTGCTATCTCAACAACTCTGTCATTCTCTTGTTGTATCAGCAACAAGTTGCTTTTTGGATTATAAGCCAGTAAACTAGGTTCATCGTCTATCTCTTCCTCCATTGATTGCGAATCTTGTGTAGTAGTTACATCTTCCTAGTTATCATATTCCTTGAACCGAGAGGTGTGTTCAGATGCTATATTGGGCTTCTCACCTTCAGGATTTGGAGTATCTATTTTGAGTTGCCCGGATTCTCATTAACATCAACTTGTACACCCAAAGCCTCATCATTACTGATTGGAGAAGATTCAACCCCCAAACTCATCTTACCATCTAATTTGAAAAAAATTCCAGTAGGAACTCATTCCTTTTATGAATTTTAAGGCTTCTAGGGATATACCACCTTAACTTTAGATGACACAATCTCCCCTGTTTCACCTAACTTGATAATTGGTAAATGATTAGGTAGTATAACATTCCTTTTGACCTCTACACATGTTTTTACATACCCAATTCACTCAATTCTAAATGTTTGAGCATCCATATCAAAGGACTTACTTAAAGAACTTGCTAAAAAACTCAACCCTTCAATTTTCCAAAATTCTAGAGGCAAATTATAAAAATGCACCCACATAAAAAATTCCACACATTCCTTATCAAATGTTATCCCAAGTTTCCACTTATAAATAAATATGGGTTGGCCCATTATATGCTAACGTCCCATTTCTAGTATTTCATTCAAGTTGCTATCAGCAGCAAATTTAAACAGAATAGTGCTTTCATTTATGAGAAAAGATTTTTTCAAACCTTTCTTATCCCATCATGTAGTAGCCTAGGCATTGATGATTGGAAATGAGGGTCTCTTGCTCCAAAAAGAGCCAACCAGGCAGTAGACCAAGCCCTCGCTCTGACTTGCAACAATTCTATCTGTGGACTGACGACACCATCCTTTATGATGTTTGGGTAGTATTTCAATTGTATCTTAGGTTACTGTAATTGAATTTTCTTTATCTAGGGGCCAGTATTGGGGGAGGATTTTTAGGAATCTGAAGCTTTCGGTGAACTTATCTCCTTTCTAGATGTAATTTTCTGACTCTCCTCTCAAATAAGCATAGGAAAATCTTTTATGGACAGCGGTAAAAGCACCTCATCCGCTTCCATGAAGCTCGCATGGATCAAGGATATCTAGGTTATAGATAGTTGAATGAAGCTTGCATAGGTCTCATATGAAACTTATCGAAGCTCGTGTGGGTTGTACATATCTGGATTTGAGTCATCATTACTTCGCTCTCTAGATCTAGGTCATCACGCATCTCCACGGAATGCACGCATTTGCCACCTATCTCCCCTAATGCTACTATCACTGGATTGTCTTACTATCACGTCTGGAACACCTTGGTATCGCCTCGCTAGCTCCCCCTCACGCCGTTGTCGCTAGGTCGTTGGATATAGATGGGTCCTCTCCAGGTGGTGCCACCCTTGCTGGGTCGCTAAGGTAGATGGGTCATGTTGCCTACGAAGTCTTGTTTGATTTTCTGGGTCGCATCACCTCGCCCACCACCTCTAAAAGTTAGTGAGTGATAAATTTATAATTGAGAAAACCTTGATATCATTAATAATATATATCAATTATGCACTTACCAAGTTTTTGGCACTATTATTGAGGACCTATTAACTACTTTTCCTAGACTTGTGATGTTAGTTTCTTATTTTAGTTATGTTTGATTTTTTTATATATTATATTATATTATATTAATTCTAATTTTAGGAGTAATTGTAATGTATATGAAAAGTAGTCAACATTTTGTATTTCTTGAAAAGATCCATAACTTAATTGAACTTTGTGTTGAGATTGAAGAGAGTGGACTAAGCAAGAACTTAAATATACAATATAATTACAAGGTGAAAGGATGGAAGAATAAAGGAGAACTATGATGGATTATGCCAAATTGTCTCTTATGGAATAATATTCAAACATTCACATAGTTCGAGATAAATAGTCATTATTTTGAGATTAAGCTCAATATGATTAAGATTTTTCAACATAATATACAATTTGATTGGTTACCTAATAAGGATCCGAATAACATTGTCAAATTCTTGGGTGATAAAAGATGCCATTAAGCTATGGCTATTTCTATTCACACTAAGGGATCAAGTAATCCATTAGTTAAAAGTATTGCCGAATGGATCAATCAGCACTTTGATAGTGATTTGTGGTACATTGCAAAAATAATTTTAACCATCTTAGAAACCAATGATAAGGAACAATATCACTTCTTTTCAACAATTCAACAATGATACATTATATAAGACATGTGAGAAATGTTATAATATTCTGAGGTATTGCCTACACCATGACCTTCCAACATAGATGCAAGTCCATAAATTTTATAATGGTCTAATGAACATTACAAGGTAGATGATAAAAGCTATAATGGGTGGAAAATTAAATAATAAGACTCCATTGTTGATAAAAAAGTTGTCTATAACCAATTACTAGTAGCAGTCAAGAAGAGGGAGAACAAATAAATTTATTGGGATCCATTTAGATGCCATACCTGCATTAGCAACACAGATAATGGTGATGGAGAGAAAAGTAGACAATTTGAGCTCTCCATTAGGAGCAACTCAAGTTATAAGGTGTCAATTATATAAGCTAGGGCATTAAAGAATAAAGTGCAAAGTTGGGAATCATATAACAGAATCAATAAAATAAGTTGATTTTATGGTAAGCTTTAATCATATAACTCATATAGCAAGACTTATAATTTGGGTGGAGAAATCATCTTAATTTCTTGTAGAGAAATCAATAACCCCTATAATCCCTACCATATATTTAATAACCTTTATAGAAAGAGGCATTACAAGAAAAAAGTTGATTAGTGACGGAAAATTGTGACGAAAAACGGTAAAATTTTGTCGGTAATACAAATTAGCGATGGAATAAACCAACGGACAAATCTGTCAGTGAATAGGTTGTCGAAAAATTTACCGAAAGAAAATATAGTCCGTCAGAAAATTTACCAATGGATAATACAATAACTGTCGGTAAATTTACCGACGAGAAAAATATTCCTTCGAAAAATATCGGTAAATTTACCGACGGAAAAAATATTCTGTCGCAATATTTTCCGACGGTAACAATTGACCGTCGGGGAGCAGATGTTTAGTAAATTGGCTTTTGCAATTTTACCGACGGAAGGAAGACTTACCGCTGGCAAATATCTAATAATTTATCAACAATTTTACTTGTTCGTCGGTAAATGTAATTAGGTTACCGACGGATGTTATGTTTCCGTCGGTAAATGAAACTAAATAGTTTTTTTAAAATCCTATCCCTTGCCTTCAACTCTTCCAGCTCATGTCTCATCTGAGCCATGCTTTCCATTAATGTAAACAGCTCATATGGGAAGTAGAAACCGCAAAAAATACCAAATACACATCCAAGTTTACAAAAATGTAGTACAAAACAAAATCACTTACCCTAACCGATATGCAGAAGGAACTTCCTGAAGTACATGAAAGAAGATGATGACGGATCTAGAATGAAAAATATAGAAACTGAAAGAAATTTGATTAAATGTGTGCAAATTCATTGTTGACATTGTAAAAATTATAATGATATCAATATCAATTGAATACCTGCTTATTCCATATTTTTTTCATCAACTTCGAAATAGAAATACTGCTAACCGATGAGTTCCTACAATGAAAATATTTGTGAACATCTACTTTATAGTATAACTATTGAATTATATCGAAAAACATAAGGTGGAGACTATTGTACTAATCATAGCCAAATGACTCAACTCAAGGCTCAAACAACATGAGTGTTAGATAACAGAATCATAATCACTATCGAGGAAATCAGATTAGCCTCACAAAACTTATAACTATGGAAAATATCAGTGGCAAACAATACAGTTACAATTATTAAGGACATATGGTGAAAGGACGATCAAGTCATTATAACAATTGGATGCTTAACTCTGGTACCACATGTCACATTTCTTCTAATCTTTAAAATTTGGCACTGCACTAAGAAATGTTGGTAACGAGTGCATCATAGCCACAATGGTAATGACATATTTATATCTTATATTGGTTCCTCTTGTTTGAACTCTTCTATTACTACATTCACACTAGATAAACACTTATAAACTTAAACCACAATCTCAATCATGTGTATATCTAGGTTTGTCCTTGCCACTTTACTCCTCCATTTGCTATGACATTATATCAAATCACATTTTTATCTTTAGATATGTTGTTTTCTTTGAGAAAAAATTTTCATACCAAAATAAGTCCTCTTCAAACCTAAATATCTAACTTCCACCTTCTCTAAATATCTTCAAATTTGATAAATAAATATCTTGATTGAGTCAAAACTATTACTAGTGATGATCTTGTCCATGCCATCTTATTTAATCCTAAACCTTATTACAACATTCTTATTTCAAACCCAAGTACCAATTCACAATTTGTCTCAACTCCATCTTCACCAACGGTCACTCCTCAATATACTTCTGACGCATATCAGTAGTTCAACCTCTTTACCTCATAACTCTATGATTCCAACTGTTACAACCTTAATTACTTTACCTAATAATATAATAACTTTTGATTCATACTAACCTAAAAACATACTACTTTCAATATACCTTATAGCCAACTATTGACTTTTTTTTTCATCTGTTAACATTTTGGCAAACACCTTATGTTAACATCTACTTTATTTAATGTCCATCAAATCTTTCCAAAACAATTACAAAAAGTCATTTTTTCATTTGTTAACATTTTGTCAAACACCTTACGTGCATGAATTTTATATCTCAACATCAAAACCAAAATTTAAAACTAAACCTTCTAACACTAATATTTCTACCTTAAATCCTCTATCCATTCACAAAAATCAACATACATACAAAAAAATCAAAGACAAACCATTACCTCCACGAAAATGATTTAATGGTCGGAGAAGATAACAACCCACGTAGCGACGATGGAAGGCCGACGACAAATGCCGGATGGGAGAGGAAGTCGACGAAGGAGGAAGAATACCGAAGACCAAATAAGAAACGCGAAGAAGATGAACCAGAGGTGGGGGCAGGGGGCTTCGGGTGTCTTAAAATACAAGATCAAAATGACGTTGTTTGGTGTTAAAAAAAACGTCGTTTGGTGTTAAACAAAACGAAGTAAATAACGTTTAACAGTTTATCAACAGAATATTCTGTCGCTACTTTCCATCGGCATTTTCAAAATTTATTATTCCGCCTTCACTTCCCGCATTATTTATTGACGGTACCATTTCTATCGGCAAACTTTCGTCGCCAATTTCAATGTCATTACTGACAGGAACTTTTACCATTCCTAAATTTCGTCGCAAATTTTGTCAGGACAGTTTTCCTCCATTTTTAGCGACGGATATTAGAATCATCGCTAAAAGAAATTTTTCAGGGTGATTTTTGCGACGGAAACCCCATTTTGTCGGTAATTTGCAACGAAAAACTTATCGTCAGTAATTTTTCGTCGCTAATTCCTACTTTTCTTGTAGTGATATGTATGCATTTAAACATGTTAAGTGACTCCAACTAAAGAAACAAGATCAAGGAAATAATTACATAACATTAATACACATGATTCTAGGAGAAAACAAAGGTTAAATGTATGTTGATATTTGATTTCTAGGATTATGTTAATACCCCCTCAAAGTTAAGGTGGTAATGAAGACAATAACTTGATTTTGGAGAAAAGGTCTTCAAATTTCAAGGCATATGTGATTTCGTAAAAAAAATTTGCAATCTACGATTGGGATGAGATGGGAACAAGTTGTATAGTTCTTTGAAGTATATAATGATGCATAGGATGACAATCAATCTCGATGTGTTTGGTTCGTTCATGAAAGGCATCGTTATGGGCAATCTTTATAGCACTATAATCATCACAAAAGAGAAGAATTGTTGAATAAAAAAGGGATACCTAGGTCTTAAAGTAACCATCGTAACTAAAAGAGCTCAAAGGTAGTATCAGTTAGGGTTTAGTATTTTGATTCAATTCTTAAGCAAGAGACAATAGTTTGGTTCGTACTATACCAAAAAATAAGAGATGTGCTAAGGAAGAAGCAATAGCTAGTAGTAAATCGACGATCAATTGGGCTTTCTAGCCCGGTTAGCATTGGAGTATGCACGTAAGTTCAATAAAGATGAATGACTGAAGTGAAGCCTATGAAAGAAGGCTCCTCGAATGTACTGAAGTATCCAGAGAACAACATAAAAGTGAGTGCTACAAGGTGCATATATGAATTGACTCACAATGTGAACAACATGAGCAATATCTGAGTAAGTGATAGTGAGATATATAAGACTACCAACTAGTTACCAATAAAGTGTATCATCACTAAAAGGAGTTCCATTAGTAAAGTCAACACGAGAGATAAGGTCACTAACATATTTTGCTTGGGATAAATAGTAACCCGAATTGTTAAAGGATACTTTAAGGCCCAAAAAAATACCTCAACGGACCTGAATATTTAATTTCAAATTGTTGAAGAAGACATTATTTGAGAGCAAAGATCCCTGAACGTTATTAACAATTAGTATCATGTCATTAACATAGGGAAGAAGAAGAGTGAACCTTTGATATGTTTTTAGGAGAAACAAGGCATGATCATAGGAGCTGAATGTAAAGCTAAGACGATTGATGGTGGAGCTGAATTTAACAAACCACACTCAAAGAGCTTGCTTAAGACTATACAAGGCTTTATTAGGTAGGCAAGAATGCCTAGTTGGAGGTTGAATATATACTTCTTTAAGAAGATTACCATTGAGAAAGGCATCTTTGACATCTATCTAGAATAGTTCCAATGCTTGCTGGCAGTTAGTGTAATAAAATTATGGACCAAAGTCAGGCAAGCTACAGGAGCAAAAGCCTCTTTATAGCCAATTCCATATTCTTGAGTAAACACCTTGGTAACCAATCTTGGTTTATATCTTTTGACTAATTTGATAGCTCAAATCTTGATTTTGTAAACCCATTTATAGCCAATAATGGACTTGTTTGGAAGTAAGTCAACCAAGTCTTAAGTATTGGTGTTAGAGAGAGCAAGTAGTTCTTTCGCCATTGTTTGTTGCCATAAAGAGTTAAAGTTAGCCTAACAATAGGTGCAAGGTTATAGAAAAATAATAGTGGAATAAGCTTGGAAGTCTTCAAGATGAATAGATGGTTGACTTACTCAAGAGGATTGATAGAGAAGTTGTTGAGACTCAGTAGAATATGATAAATGAATAGATGGGGAAGAGTTGTTTAGTAAAAGTGGAGGATCTGCAGTGGGGGAAGATATAATGGAATCAAGCGCTAGTTGTGTTGAACTATTATAGCTATAAAAAGGATATGTATAAGAAATAACAGGAAACAAAGATATGGTAGGATTTAAAAAAAATGTTGTTAGGGTTTGTTGACTCATAATTTTAATAGTATGGAAAACATTTTATGTTTCCAAAAGGTGAGATGTTGAGAGATTTGAAGTCTTTAAGATAGGGGATCCCAACATCTAATCCTTTATGCTTTATGTCATATCACAGAAAATAGTATAAATGTGTTCTTGGTTCTAGTTTAGTGTGCTTATGAGGTCGTAAAAGAATAAAACATGCACATATGAAAACTTTAAGAGACTGATAGTTAGGAGCACAATTGAATAAGTACTCATAGGGAGAGATATTACCTATGATAAGAGAAGGAATGTGATTGATATTACATACAACAGTAAAGGTTGCTTCACCCCAAAGGGTTTAGGACAAGAAGAGGATATAAGAAGGGATAAAACAGTATTAAGAATATGTCTATGTTTGCATTAGGCTTGATCATTTTGTTGAAAAATATTTGGGCAGGATCTCTAAATGATGGTCCCTTATTGAGCGAGGAAATTGGTTAAGTTTGTATCTTTATATTCCATGGCATTATCAGTGTAAAATATTTTAATCTTGCAAGAAAATTGAGTTTGAATTATATTAGCAAAACGAGAGTAAATGGAGAATTGTTTAGATCTATGTCGCCATGTAACACCCAAATACCCCCTGGGAGGGTACATGGATGCCACCCAATACCGGTCAAACAAAACCAAACATCATACTT
>JAOSBP010000003.1:21425758-21441978 GCA_027563825.1 Erythroxylum mucronatum
ACTGTCTCACGTTCTAGTTGTGAGGCAGAATATCGGAGTATGGGTACTGCTGTTTGTGAGCTTCAATGGTTGGTTTACTTGCTCAAGGATTTCAGAATTGATGTTTCTTTGCCCATTGATCTTTGGTGTGATAATCAGTCGGCTCTTCATATCACAGCCAATCCTGTTTTTCATGAACGGACCAAGCATCTCGAAATTGATTGTCACATTGTGCGCCAGAAGTTTAAGGAAGGTTTCATTCATCCTCGTTATGTTTCTACTCATGATCAGGTTGCTGATGTTTTCACCAAATCATTGGCAGCCCCTCAGTTTCTTCAGTTTACTTCCAAGTTGTGATTGATTTCTCATCCATCTCCAACTTGAGAGGGGTGTGTGAAAGACATTCATTTATTTGTTGATTCATTATTTATTTAGTTTGTAATTAGTAGTTCTGTACAGTTACTGTTAGTAGTTAGCTGTTAGATGATAGTCGTTAGTATTCTGTTAGTATTCTGTCTTGTATAAGTGGACGACTTTTGTATATAACGTTTTCATACAATACTAGCTGAATAAGAAAGCATTATTCAGTAACTTTGTTTTGTACATGGTATCAAAGCGAAAATTAGGGATCTTGATTCCGCGAAGACAAAAAAGAGGGCTTTCTTGATTTCCAGAAAGTGACAGCGGTGATCTCTTCATTGTTACGCCGGCGACGCTGATACTTGACGATTTTGACAGTGATTTCACTTGGAGATGGCCGATCGCGCGGAGGCTCGTTCTCGACACAGTGGTTTTATCGATGACGATCCTTATCTCCTTCAACCCTCCGATCACCCTGGGATGGCGTTGGTGCTTACACCTCTGACTGGATCTAATTACTTCAGCTGGAGCACAGCTATCAAGACTTCCCTGGAGGCTAAAGACAAGTTATGCTTTATCGACGGTACACTCGATCCACCGACAGATCCCACTCGGTACCGGAAGTGGAAGAGGGTTGACTCGATGATCAAATTGTGCCTTCGAAATTCTATCTCTAAGGAGTTAGGGGATAGTTTTGTTTATTCACCAAGTGCCAAACATTTGTGGGAGGTTTTGGAGAAACGCTTTGGGGTGAGTAATACGCCTCAAATGTATCAAGTGCAGCGTGAAATGATTTCTACTGAGCAAGGTAATAATTCGGTGACTCAGTATTTCAGTAAGCTTAATCAATGCTGGGATGAGTTTGACAGACTCATGCCTTCACCTGGTTGTGATTGCACTGGTTGCTCTTGCTGTGCAAGAATGAATGAGAAACTTAAGGAGAGGGCTGAAGCCTCCAAGTTGCTACAATTTCTAATGGGGTTAAACAGGACATTTGATGGTGTTTGGAGTCAGATCCTCAATCTGGATCCTGCACCTGATATTGATCGCGCATATAGTATGGTCTTGAGGGTGGAAAGTCAACGGGCGGTGAATTTGACATTTTCTGCTGAAACTCCAGACGTTGCTTTGCTTGCTAAGACATCTGGTTATAAAGGGGATGATAAAATTAGCAACAGGAAGAAGGATTCTGGTAAGAAGTCTGATAAGCAATGTGATCATTGCCATGGTGTGGGACATACCAGGGAGACTTGTTTTAAGCTTCATGGCTATCCAGAGTGGTATGAAGATTTTAAAAAGAAGAAAGGAAATGGCTTTAAGAAAGCCAGTGCTAATATGGTGGCTGATACTGTGGAGGCACCATTTGCTGAGACACCTTTTGACTCACAACCATCTTCTGAAAATAAAAATCTTGGGAATTTAATGATGCAGATGCAACTTATGCAACAGGAATTGGCTAGGCTTATGAGTGGAAAGCTACCAATAGCTAGTGGTGCAGGAAAGGAATTCTCTAACTTTGCATTTGCAGGTAATGCTGATTTAGCATTACATACATTGCATTTTTCAGAAAGCAATGTTTGGATCATTGATACTGGCGCAACCAGTCATATGTGTTGTGATGATAGGCTTATGCAACATAGACAGCCTCTTAGACATAATGTGTCAGTACAGTTGCCTGATTCAAGTACTCAACTAGCTACTCATGCCAGTCATGTTATGCTACATCCTACACTTGTTCTAGACCATGTCCTTTACCTTCCTTCATTTAAATTCAACTTGCTGTCCGTACAGAAACTTGCTGTTAGTGCTAATGTCTGTTTTCTTTTCTTTCCTTCCCATTGTGTCATACAGGACCTGAAGAGTAAGAAAATTGTTGTCGTGGGAGCTGTAGTGGGCACTTTATATTTCCTCACATCTAATTCCTTTGATTCTTTTGTAATTCATAACTATCTGAACACTTGTGTCCAACATAATCCCAACAATAAGGTTGATTGTTCTTTTTTCTCCAACCTTGTATTCTCTAATTCTTGTATGACTTCTTCTCGAATCAATAACATTGATACTTTGTGGCATTCACGACTTGGTCATGCTTCTTTCAAGGTGTTACATCATATTGACTGTCTTGATATTAAATCTTTACATGATCCATGCGATGTCTGTCATCTAGCTAAACAGCATCGGTTGCCTTTTCCTGTGGCTGATGGGTCTACTACCCATGTATTGGAGCTTTTGCATATTGATCTTTGGGGACCATACAAATAGGCTAGTCTTACTTCTTGTCACTATTTTTTAACTGTGGTTGATGATTTTAGTAGGGCTACTTGGGTTATTCTGTTAAAATACAAGGCTCAAGCTTCTGCAGCCCTGCACGGTTTTGTCACTATGGTGGAGAATTAGTTTGACCGTAAGGTAAAGAAAATAAGGTCTGACAATGGAGCTGAATTTGTTAACCATTCTTGTGAAGATTTCTTTTTTGCCAAAGGGATTCTTCATCAACGAACTTATGCTTATACTCCTCAGCAGAATGGCATGGTGGAGAGGAAGCATAAGCATTTACTGGAGGTAGCTTGAGCACTGATGTTTCAAGCCAAACTGCCTAAGAGATTTTGGGGAGAGGCTATCTTGGCAGCTGCTTATATCATCAATCGCTTACCTTCTTCCATCCTTGGTTGGAAGACTCCCTTTGAGGTGCTGTTTCATAGACTTCCAGATTATCATTCTCTTAAAACTTTTGGTTGTCTTTGTTATGCTACAGATACAACTCTGAAGAAAGGAAATTTTGAGGCTCGAGCCCAGAAATGTATTATGCTCGGTTATGCTTTTGGTCAGAAAGCATATAAGGTTTATGCTTTGGATACTAATTCATTATTCAGCTCCCGGGATGTGAGATTTTATGAGCAAGTATTTCCCTTTGCTGCCCATGATACTGATCTGCCTCCCATTTCTGATCCTTTAGATTCAGATGTTGGTACTGCTCCTGTTCTCTTGGATTCTGCTCCTATTGATCATGCGATTGCTGATATGCCTCGTATGGTTCCTGCTGCTGGTTCATCTGATTTGGCTGAACCTCATGTTGATCTTGATTCGGTTGATAATGTGGCAGATGATGTACCTGCAGAACCTATACCAGCTCCATAGCTTCGACTGAGTTCTAGACAAAAGCAACTCCCTGTTTGGATGAAAGATTATGTAAGTTGTACCCTTTCTGATGATGTTGTTGCGATTGCTCCCAGTTATGCTGCTTTTATGACTAATGTGAGTAGATGTGTGGAGCCACAAAGTTTTAGTCATGCTATTAAATTTCCTGAATGGGTAGAGGCTATGAATAAAGAGCTGCAAGCTCTTGAACAGAATCAGACTTGGGATATAACCAAACTTCCACTTGGGAAGAAGGCCATTGGATCTAAATGGGTTTACAAGGTTAAGTTTAACCCCGATGGTTCTGTGGAGAGGTATAAAGCCCGATTAGTGGCAAAAGGGTATAACCAAACCGCTGGGATTGATTTCTTTGATAGCTTTTCTCCAGTAGCTAAATTAGTCACAGTTAGAACTTTTTTGGCTATAGCAACTAAAATGAACTGGTTTGAGCATCAGTTAGATGTTAACAATGCTTTCTTGCATGGATATCTTAAGGAGGAAGTTTATTTGCTCCCATCGGAAGGTTATACCAAGGCTGGTCCAGGAGAGGTTTGTCGATTGAAGAAGTCTTTATATGGGCTGAAGCAAGCATCTAGGGAGTGGAATTCAGAGTTTACTGCTCAGTTTTTGAAGTATGGGTTTGTTCAGTCGGTAAACGATCATTGTTTGTTTACTAAAGGTACTAAAGGTGATTTTATGGCTCTCTTGGTTTATGTTGATGATGTGTTAATTGGTGGTACTTGTGAGGCGGATATTATTGTTGTTAAGCAGTTTTTACATTCTCTCTTCACTATTAAAGATCTAGGCAATGTCAAATATTTTTTGGACATTGAAGTTACTAGGACTCCTAGGGGTACTTTCATTTCTCAAAGGAAGTACTTGCTGGACATCTTGAGAGACTGTGGTTTTCTTGATTCTAGTGGTGTTCCTACTCCTTTGCCTCGTAATCATAAATTTGATGAGACAAGTGCCTTGTTCAAGGATGCTGATAAATATAGAAGGTTAGTTGGGAGATTATTGTACTTGAATATGACTAGACCTGATATTACTTTCAGTGTGCAGCAACTTAGTCAATTTGTGGCTTCTCCAACGATTGCTCATTGGGAAGGAGCTTTACATGTGTTGCGGTTTCTTGCTGGAACTAAGGACAAAGGTTTGTTTTATAAACATGATTCTGATGTGCACTTGACTGCCTATTGTGATAGTGATTGGGCATCTTGTCCGATTACTAGGAAATCTGTCAGTGGTTATTGTATGTTTTTGGGAGATTCCTTGATTAGTTGGAAAAGTAAGAAACAAAACACTGTCTCACGTTCTAGTTGTGAGGCAGAATATCGGAGTATGGGTACTGCTGTTTGTGAGCTTCAATGGTTGGTTTACTTGCTCAAGGATTTCAGAATTGATGTTTCTTTGCCCATTGATCTTTGGTGTGATAATCAGTCGGCTCTTCATATCACAGCCAATCCGATTTTTCATGAACGGACTAAGCATCTCGAAATTGATTGTCATATTGTGCGCCAGAAGTTTAAGGAAGGTTTCATTCATCCTCGTTATGTTTCTACACATGATCAGGTTGCTGATGTTTTCACTAAATCATTGGCAGCTCCTCAATTTCTTCAATTTTCCTCCAAGTTGGGATTGATTTCTCATCCATCTCCAACTTGAGGGGGGTGTGTGGAAGTTACCATTTATTATTTGTTAATTCCTTTGTTAATTATTCAGTCAGATACTGTACAGTTACAGTTAAGTAGTTAGTAATGTTAGCTGTTAGTATAGACGGTAGTAGTTAGTAGTTCTTGTAGTTAGTATTCTGTATTCGTGATTGTACTTTGTATATAAGACTTTCTGATACAATACCAAAGCTGAATAAAAGAGTATTATTAAGGCATTTTGTTTTGTACAATGTGTTCGTTCTTCTCTAAGCGTACTAAGATTTGATGGGCTCAATCACTTCGAAAGTGAGCAAGAGGCAAGGGGCCATTTGTATTGAGCTTTTCTCTATTGTCTTTCTATTCATGCTACCTCTTTAAAGTCGAGGGCAAGCACCCTGAATCATTATTCCGATCAAACTTAATTCAAGTTTTGAGAAAGATCAACCACATCACATATCACATGTAACAAAATATTAATAAATTACTATAACTTGCATGTACACTACCGCTTAGTGGATATAGAACAAAATATAGCTTTCATGCCTTGTCACATCCATTTTTTTTCACGAAACTTCCAATTTAATTAAACAATTGAAACGATTTTCTTGCCATTATTAAGCAGAGACTAGCTGATGGTCAACAACACATCAGCCAACACATGAAAATATATAATACGACGATGCACAATCACATTTGTAAAATTTTATGACGAACTTGAGCAGAAGAATCCAAAATTAACGAGAGCTAGAATGCAGTTCTGAAGAACAAAGGTTGTTCATAAACTAGCTATATATAGATGGTTCTAAGTCCTCGAGTCCAGCTCCATGATGGTGCTGAGATTCATGGGGTTCATGTACTTGGTACTGCCTGTTATGATATTTTGAACGATGATCCTGTTAGCCCTTTCAGATGGATGGAATGGGTCCCAGAAAGCGTAGATGTCTCTGTTAGGGCACAGGTTGGAGGCTATTGTGCAAAGTCCAATCCCATTATAAGGTCCTTGTCCACAGCAGGCGACCTTAGATGTAACAAATCCTGCATTCCGAAAAATGCATACGTATGTTAGAACGAATTCGTGTATTCTATATCTATCTATTGTATACACCCTCTTTCTTCGAAACCCTATCACAATAATCAAAATGGTAATACAAACTAGAATAGACTAGACAAGAAATTTAGATGATGATATAGTGCAATATACGAGAAAATTTTGTGCAAATGTAAAGGGAAACTTGACTGCTATAAATATGGACCGCTTCTGATTCTGCATTCATTTAAGAACAAGAGCAAGTGGAGCAGCCAGCCTTTCGATTTATGGATAGAAAGGACAGAACCAGTCATACCATGACATTGACGTTAGAGGGTCCCCACAGATGTTTACTCTATTTAATGTCATCTGCTCTCTTGTCTTCTTTACCTACAGGATAGGTAGTTGCATGCAATCTAATGCACGTTTCCTGATTAATGTTATGCAGTTATACTTAAGTATATGCATCCATAGTCATTCAATATGCGTGGTTAAAATTTAAGGTTACGCTACACTAAATAGCTTTACTGATATGAGGTCGTCCTCACGATTGGAAGATATATGGATATGAATATGTCACTAACTATAGAGGGAATATATATATTAGGTTAACACTGTGTATGTTATTGAAAAGATCAGGGAATTTGGATTACCATATGCTCTGGGATTACTAACAAAATCCATGTTCATTTCGTATGCATTTGCTGCAATGAAGACGTCTGAGCCAATTTCTCTGTTGAGTCCATTTATCATTTGCACAAGTTGAGGGTTAAACAAGGCAGCTGCCCTTTGTAGTTCAACTGCACATTCACCATTCCTGCTCCTCATGGCCAATTCTGCGGGAACGCAACCCAATGGTCCAGTCCCAGTCACCAGAACTCGACGTGCACCCAAGTTGTAGACTCTCTGCATTTTCAAAAGATAATTTCTTTATATTCTTTTTGGAAAGAAAAAGACTATTCTCATTTAGATCATGAGAATTCACTTTTATTCCTTTAAGCAAAGGTATCCCAATATATAGAGATCAAAATTAGAAGACTGACTTCAGTAAAAATTTGTATGTCGTTCAAATGAAAATTTCGAACTTTTTTTTTTTGAAAAATATGAAAATTAGTATGTTGCTCAAATGAATATTTCAAACTTGCCAAAAGCACAAAAAGTCCACCGCACAATTCTATATTGATACTAGAGTTACCGTAATTACATGTAATGGTAGATGTAAACGTAACATTAATGACCATAAATGCAATTGTGAATCAAAATTATAAAACTTTAAATTTTAGTGCCAGGCTGCGTAAATAAAGTTCTTTGACCTCACCATGATTTTCCACAAATTACTAACTAGCGCCCATATGTTGTACTATAAACAGCATTCGTCATTAATGGAGGTATTTTAGCTCAGAAAAAAAAAGAAACAATTAGGTGGAAAGCCTCTGAAGCTTATAAAGAAGAGAGAGAGTGAAAGATTCATTCTGTGCACATGAATTCAACCAACGCTTTTAATAAGAATCATTTCTCAATAACAGTCACATGTCGATCGGACTCACCACCCCGTCACAGGATATGCCATAAACGAAGCTTACCTTCTTCGACAAATTCATGCAGAACTCCTCATAAAGCTGTTGAAGAAATGTGACCCCAGACCCATTAATTTTACTGGGAAGTTTCGTACAAAGTTTAGGTGAAACCTACTTTAATGCTCCATCTAATTAAAGGGTAGAAAATTTTCCTTATCAAATGAATCAATTCACTTGTCTTTCTTCGTTTCTAAAGCAATGGCATGCATATACCACATGATTTTGCAATTTAGTTACAATATCAAAAAATATATAAAATGGAAGTGCGATTGCAAATGACATTTAAAGCAGCGGTGAGTAAAAAAAGAGTGCAAACGAAGTTGAACACTTACAATGTTCAAAGCAAAAAATAAGCAATTTAAGTGAAAAGTGAGGTAGTAATGTTACTATTAAGATTTTGCGATACTCCGAAATGAGATAGACAACATAATCCGGGAGGGAAAACTGGCGAGATCTTGCTGAGAAGGGCACCAAATAGTAGTTATTCACAAAGTCATTTCCACCTAAGGTCATTAGGACTAGTGCTTGGTTAACTAATCTTTGAGCTTGCTGTGGTCCAATTAATGCACTGACCCTTTGCTGGTATTGTTGGAAGTACTCCAATTGTTTGAAGATTCTGATTATATTTAGCTGCAAAAATAGAATTATGAAGAAATAAATCAAACCACAAACCACTCGCACAACCTTTAATTTAACACTTTTGGCGTCTACATTTGAGGAAAGTTAATCCTTAATGCTTAAGGTTAATTTGTACATAATTAGTGCTAATTAAGTTGTTAAATGAACTTACAAATTGAATTCCAGTATCATTGAGGATTCCAATTCCAGCTGAAGCAAAATTGGCACCAATAAGGAGCCTCTCTCCTGCGAGAGCAGGACTCAAGTAAGGCAAGGTAGGTTCTGATCCAATAGCCTCACCTGAGGAAACACATCTATTAGTCAAAGATGTACGAAAGAAACCCATAAATGGTAAAAGAATTTAACTTAACAAAATGTCTCTACAGAAACAAAGATCATACTTAGAAGGTCAGGGATGTTAAGGCCATTGGAGAAGCGGCCAGTGGCTCGATGGGTTGGATAGTCGATCCCATACGGCGGTGCATCAGCTCTAGCCGTGGTTGCAAGGTAATTGTTATTGCCATTATCAACTAGCGAGTCACCGAAAACAAAGAAGGCCCTTGCTGCCTCAGCCTCATAGGCAACACTCGCAAGTAGTGCCACTACAAGGCCTAAAATGACGCAAGAATCGTGAAGCGGTGGAATGGTTATAGACATTTTTGGTTTCAAGAAACCCCAGGAACAATAGCAGTTTACTCTGGGAGTGCAATAGCTAAGTAGCAGTGTAGCAGTATTAACTGGGATGTGAAGTAAATGAGTTCGGGAAGTTGGCTATATATAAAGCTCATTGTCTTTAGTCCTTTGACGGACCATTAAAGGCTTGTTGATCTGCCACCAAGGAGACAGATAACGGCCGGCATGACGAAAGATTTGTACAGTTTGTTTCGAAAAATTAATGGAGAGTTATTAAACCAAGTTTGGAATTGTCCACCAGGGATAGTAGCTAGGGAATAGAGAAGACACTTGGTTCTTTGTTCATGTTCAGGCACAATGAAAATGGGTTTTCGATTTGATAAGTTGGGATTATTATCCTCAACTGCTATTGTCATGTTTTCGAGGATCCTCGACTTCTTATTGGGAATCTCTTAAACCCTAACGGACAGGTTTTGAAAATAAAGCTTCCATCTTTATTAAATGTTTTTAGATGGAAGATTATCCATATCTCTTGTATTAGAAAGATCACTGAATAAAAACTGCTAGGAATGTAAATGTAATCATAGTTTTAATGTTTTCATAAACACATATATCGAGAAAAAAATCAGTGCGCGGATCACCTTATAGCAGTTGCAGTCCGGAACTATCTAGGAATCCTTATATTTCGAGAGTCCCCTTTGACCGTCAAGGATTTCATCAGACGGGACAAACAGAGAATTGAGTATCGCCTGCTTTGCGAGACTCAGATTAATTGTGTTTTGGTTCCATTGTATTAAAAAAAAATTGATTCGCAAATTTCTCATAATTTGTTTTATCACGTGTCCGTTTATTCCTTTTATTTATTGAAACCGCTTTTCAAGTTCTTCTATCCCAAGTCCCAACCCAACCATAATTGAGCACTGCTACAGAGAAGACTTCTTCCTTTTCTTCTTCTTCTTCTTCTTTTTTTTTTTCGGTTGAGAAAAACTTCATTCTTTTGTGTACCTCTATGAAAATTTCCTTCCGTTTTAAGGTATGAAATTTTGCAGACCACAATTTCAAATCATATGTTAACATATAGGATCAGTTTGGTAATTAATAAAAAGAAACGGTAGTTTTTTATACGAAAATTACTTTTAACGCAAATGACAACCTTTAATAGTTTCCAACACAACCTTCGATTTTATATAATTAAGGTTTAAGTGACTTATTCTTTTTTTTCATTTGAGACCCTAAAGATATTTTCAAATTATTAATGCTGCCATACTCTACTTTATTGAAGAATATTGTAAATTCTTCACAACACTTTTTTTTTTGGGAAATTCATTATTATACATTAATAATAAAAGAGTAATAAACTGAATTCAATAAAAATATTAATAAGAACATGATTGAAGAATAAATATTAAGTTGAATACTACATGGAATCAAAATGAAGAACATGATTGTCTCTTTTAATAGATTTATGCATAAAAAAAAAATAGATTAATAAATCTCGACGTTTGCAATAGTTAAAAATTATTCAAGATTGATTTGGAAAAAATATTTAAAAGTTTTTTTTCAAATCAATCTTGAATAATTTTATTGAGTGAGGGCAAAATATTTAAAATATTCTTATATTACAGAAATTAATCGATTTTTATTGACAAGTACATTGGCTTACGTATGTTTTTCTTTGGTTCTTCAAAATGGCTTTTTCCTAATAACGTATGGTCGGTCTTTATGGTAGATTTTTTTTTCTAGCTTAATTTGTTAATAATATGGTACACAAATTTATTTACACTTTAGATGGTGAAGCATCTATTTCTCCATCCGAAGACCTTTCCTCACCTTTTTAACAATGTCTTCTATTTCCCATTAAATAATACTCTCTCCTATTTAAAATAAGTGTCGTTTTAGAGGAATGTATACTTATTAAAAAAGTTATTGAAATGTCTGATATACCCTTATTAATTACATCTTAAAGTGCCTTAAAAATATAATTTGTGTAATTAAGATGTGAGAGAAATTAAATGGTAATTTTGGAAGTAAAATCATAAATATACATAAAAAGTCACAAACGACATTTGTTATGAATAATTAAAATCTCTATAAAATAACACTTATTTTAAACAAGAGAGAGTAATCAAAAGTGGTATAAGGAGCGTTTGTTAGCATGCAATAAATGTAGTACTGCAGGGATCATTGAATTCTTGGTTACGTTTAACTTTCATTTGTAAACCAATTCGCCTTTAAAAATTCTCTTCTCTTTCTGCGGAGTATTTGAAACTTAGTTAGATTTAATAAATGTATCTAATGGTGGCTAACTGTACGATCAAAACTCATCTAACTTCCAAATTAGTGTTATCTAAACACTAATAGCTAGCTAGAGTTCGATGTGCCAAATGGTCACTGTCGTCCCAATATATGAAGTATACAACTGTCACCAAGAACGCAACAATCATGAAGTAAGCAGATCTCAAGCAGTCGTTTTCTCTTGTCTCTTATTGTTTTTAAGTTTTTGAATTTGGTGGTATAATAATAATATAATCAGGGTTTTTAGAAAAAATGGCGAATAGGGAACATATCAAAAACTGGCGACTGCGGATCCATGTGACAAACATTTATAGGGTGGGGTTAGCTTTTATCTGCCCTCCAACACTAACCCATCATAATGGGATCTGAGAAAGAGACATTTTAAGGGTTTGATAAAATCTCGTGCAAAAAATTATCATTTCAGTTTATGTTAAATGCTATGGAGCCCCCAAAAGCCATACCTTGCTGTTTTGAGAACCGATTGGAGTAATTTCATATCTACTTCACTACTTACAAACCTCACGAATAATTGAAGAAACAAAACCTTATACTTTTTCCCACGGTTTAATTAGCTGTATGTAGCACGTACGGACAAGGCAAAATAGAGTCGTGTCCGTGTGTTGGACACGTATCTGTGTCGGACACCCACTGATACACGGTGGACACAGCTCGGATACGTCTGGAGACCGCTCGGACATTGCTTAATAGAATATATGCTCCATATTTTTTGAGAGAGGCTTATAAAATATCAAATATGTATGAACTATCAAAATGTTGGAAGTCTTGAAATACATCAATCAATATATATCATATTATGAATTCTGAATTTTTTTTCTTAATTTTAAATTTTATAATATATACATATATGCCATGTCCGTGTCCACCAAATTTTAGAAGATGGTGTGTTCCCATGTCCGTGTCTATATCGTGTCCCGTGTCCGTGTCCGTGTCTGTGCTTCTTAGGCTATAATTGAGAGTGAACTTGAATCTTACGAGCAAATTAGTGTCACAGGCTTAAATTAACTTCCTACTCACCATATCAAAAACCTGGATGTTAAAGCATTTCAGTTTTGCTAATTACCTTATTACAATTCGTAATTATAATAACTAAAAGGCATTCCTTTTAATTTGTTACCCAAAAAATAAAATGATATAGGATAAGAGAGAAGCATATATAATGATCGGTAAGAGAATTTATAGCGCCAACTACTTCGGCAACGAACAGCTCCAAAGAGCATAACACCAAAGGAGAAGCAGTCCGACTGTCTTTGGATCGGCCATGTTCCCTAATGTCAAAACTCGCAAGAAGGCATTTCTTATATGCCAACATTTTCAGTCTATTGAATTCTGAATTAGTGGAGGGCACTTCAATTCTGCATAGTACAATTGGAAGTAGTCTTAGCTAGGTTATCTTCTGGCTTACTTTCCAGTTCCATGGTACTTGAAGTCTTATTTTGCTGATATTTTAAGCTGTGAAACCCTAAGATCCCCACTTCCTAGTCAGTGAATAAATGAATTTTCCAGTCCCTTTTCTGCAGTTATATATTACAGGTAACTTAAAAACTTGCAAAATGAATGATTTCTTATCATATATAGCACTAAAATCTTGTATGGTTGGTTCAATATTTTGAACTCAAGTTGTAATTTTATTTATCTTGTATTTGTTATTCACTGTAATTATTTACACTTTATGGGTGAAAATATGTTAAATTAGACTTAAATTAAATAATTTATTATTATTATTATTATTATTACCATCATGTGTTACTGAGCAAAATATTGTCCTAGCTTATTATTTCCATTCCGGTATGTCTTTTACTATTAGCATCTTTTAATTTTTTTTTGTGTAAAGGGAAACTGCCGGAGCAGATTACAAAACAAGTCTGAAAAAACAGATCCCTGACATATCCTTGAAGAGGAAACGTTGGCACCCGCTAGGTATAATATCAAAATATGTTATACCAACAAGAAAGTGTTCAACCTGAATGACAAGCCAGTCGGTACATCTGTTGCTCTCTCAATATACATACCGATAAACAATAGACCAGCGGGTATGTGATAGTTATAGCTGGACTTGATGTTTTAGGATAAACAGAATATGATGTCTTAGAAGCAAAGACATTAATTATCTGAATGATGCTTGGCAAGAGACATGAACAATGACATTAATTAGCTACCAAATTTTGATGAAAACGAATCTGATACCTTTCACGTCTATTCCGATACCTAAAAATGAAACAAAATGCATTATAAGCTGAATCTAATGTTAGTTTAATTATAGATATTGATGAAAAAGACTATACATACAGATATTGATGAAAAAGATGCTGGTGGTAGTTGATCAGCCGAAAACAATAATTGAAGTCTGTGCGTGTAAAGACATAACGATTGCACCAACTGAGGCCCACACTGCAAAGCCCAAAAAGCATAAAAGAATCAAGTGGAGAAAAACTACTAAATGTAAATGGTTCTCCATCTCAACAGATTATGTATGATTAGAAGTATGAGTAAATATAAAATACCGATTTCATATGAATTATATTATTATAATTATTAATTTTAGATAAACAATAAAACTAAATAAACTGAAAGATTACAAAAAATAACTAATTCATTAAATTAATAAAAATAATGCAAATAAATTGAAGAAGAAAATTTAATATATAAAAGGCTAGCTTTTCAATGTTCACGAAATTATAATTATTAGATAAGATTGTTTATTTAAATTGAAATAACAATTAACTTGGGTTTGTTTCTTTTCATTTTCATTTTCATTTTCATTTTTGGTTTTTGTTTTTGTTTTCAAATCTAATAAAAAAATATGTTTGTTTAAGTTTTTGGCTTTTTCCAAACATTTATGTTTTTATAAATTGATTTATTATCAATTAAATATATTATTTCATTATTCAATAAATTAATTATTAATAAGAATTACGAATAATTTAATTTACTTAATAATTTTATTAAAATTTTGTAATTAAATTAAATTTAATGGTAAGATTTTTATTCCTAATCTATGATCGGCATGAAATTAAGGAGTAGAACCCACCTCTTTTCGATAGAAAGATTCCAATGGATAAGTACCCCTTTACTTAGGTTAGAATCAATCTATTAAGTCACAAGACAGGCCTAGTTCAACTAACTTTTAACTATAACGTGGCTAATTTAAGAGATCGTAGACTTAATCCTAAACTGAACAGAGGATTTGGTACATCTTTTTTGAGCTTTGTTAAATATAATTAAATTCAAAATATCTTCAAAATATATAAATTTAAAATAAAATAAAATATATTTAAAATAAAAATTAATTTATAAATAAAAATTATTTTATAAATTAATTATTTTAATAAAAATAATTTCATTAATAATTTGTTAATAAATATTATATAAGCGATTAAAATAAATTTATTTAATTAAAAACAATTTATCTTTAAGTTTTATCTAATATATAATTATTTTCAATGATAAAAACATAATCACATTGACATTAACAGCTAAACAAGTTTTTGTTTTTATTTAAAAGAAAAATAGAAACTGAAAATTGAAAATCACAATAGAAAAACAAAAGTGGAACCAAATGACACCTTAAAGTATATATTCCCTCTCTTAAGGTGCAAAGGTATATTTAATTAGGTAACTACCACTTCTTAATATAGAGAGAGAGTGCGATCAGCTGAGCCTCCTTTTTCGGTGATCTCCTCATGTTGGGACTTGATCTCGAAACCGGACCCCAGTCGGAAAAACGGAAACATAATTAAAAGCGGAAACGAATCATAAATCGAACACAAATCTTTCGATTGCAAAACAAACTTAAGTCATATTCTGACATCCGAGAACGAAAATTTTTCTTTAAACAAACAAACGTGTCGCGTTGGAAACCCTAAAGACACTCTCGGTCTAAACCAATCCAAATCGGTATAATTTTTTTTCTTTCTTTTTCATTCCTTTCATTTTTAATCAATCTTGTACAAACCAACTCAATTTCCCCAATTGGAAAATTCATCCACATTCAAAATCTCAAATCTTATTTTATCCCTCATATACAAATCCTAACCATCAATTTACTCAAAATCTTATTATTCTTTTCTTTTTGCCAATAGACACTTAATACACATATCCAAAAATACACGGGCAGCATAACGGCTGTATTTTTAAAAACTCAAAACCTGCAAACGATTTCAAACGCACTTCTATATTCACATCCAACCATAGCAAACATCATCGGACCTCCTGTCCGGAATCCCAATACAAACAAACACAAATCTATACCTAAAACACTTCAATAATTCTCAATCGATAATCAGTATCATCGGACCTCCCGTCCGGAATCCAAATTCAATCAAACTCAATCATAATCATTTGTAATTTATATCCAAAAACCATAATTCACTATTCTAATCTATATACACATCCATAATTAATTTATTTACATACTCCAAAAGGGATACATCACCAAACAAAAGTGGCATTCTCAAGCCACGAATACAACATCAATTCCATAAACTAAAATACAAAGATTCAATTATCGCCAAAAATACGCAACATAAGCCTAAGCCCTCACTTTCACAACCATCTAACTTGAAAATACAAACATATATATAATGAATGGACGTCTTGACTTTCTTTCATCCGATCTCCTTCTTGATTACCTGGAGATGGGGATGAAAGGGGGTGAGCTGGACAGCTCGTGGATAACATATTTATAAATCAAAAAATAAGCAAAAATCTTTTTTCAAAAACTTTTTCCATTTTAAAATTTCACGATAGAAAATTCATCAAATGCTTATTTCTCAAAATTTTGATTTTCTATTTATAAACATTTCACAATATAAAAATTCATCAAAAGCTTCTTTTTCACAATTTGTCAGTTTCAAAGAATTCATGAATCATTTTTAAAACATGAATGCAATCACACTTAGAAACAAAAACAAAAGCATATAA
>JAOSBP010000003.1:21467413-21478268 GCA_027563825.1 Erythroxylum mucronatum
CCTGAGCACATTTTCAAGAGGATTATCTATCATTTGATCAATCTTTGAGTTTTAGTTGATTTCAAAAATCCCAAAAAATCCAAAAATATTCTTTTATACTTTTCTTTTCTTTAATTTTGATCAACAAATCCAAACCCCCCTTTTATTTGCTTTAATTGCTTATTTTCGACTTTAGGCTAGCTTTTAAACCATTTTTCCTCGGTTCCAAAAAGTGAGACGACCTGAGGTTGCATCTTATGCTGCACTTCTTGGTATAAATTATTTTTGACCGGTTTCCAATGGTAGATTTTAGAATCAAATGACGAGCCACGATCATATGTCAAGATTTATTTAGTCAAACTAATATAAATCGTTTAGTCTTATTTATCATAATTGACAATTAATTCATTATTATACAAATAGACAAAAAGTGAACACAATACACAACACCCTTACTTAACATCCTAGGATCAACAATTAGTATTAGAGCAAGTCTGAACAATTGCATATAAATCAAAGCACATATATAACCTTGTTGGTCTTTAATGGCACTTAAAAAGGGCATAAGTGTGAATTGGGTGTTTGTAAGTTTGAAGATATTTTCTAACTATTGAATGCAATTTGACAAGAATTAATATATTATAAAAATAGTTTAATTTAAACAATAGTACAATCAAATAATACTTTAAATAGTACAGGCAAAGAGAAATCAAAACCAATTTATATTGGTTCGGTAAAAAACCTTTGCCTATGTTAGCTCTCCAAAAGCCTTATTAGAATTTTCACTATTTTTGTGCTTTCAACTAGCAAAGAGGAACCTTCTTACATAAATCTTGTTTTCTATGATTGAAGAGTAACTCTTATTATAATCTTTCTTTAAAGTAAAGAGTAACACTATTCACAAAGGATTTGTAACTTAAAAGATATCACTTGATCACTTTGAAAACGACAAATGGCTCATTCACTAAAAAAAAGAGAAAATAAATATGTAGATCAAAATATTTATTTTTAATACAAAAACTAATAAGAAAATATGTATTTATATGGTTTCATGATTTAAACTAGCCTTTGGAGGCAAAATCTAGTTATTATGATGACTAGTTGCAGAAAATTAGTCAATTAGTGTAGCATATACGTATACCAATATGCATTAATTGTACAAGATTCATTGGTCTAAGTGTTTGACAAATTCATTTATTCGTATATATTTTCATAGCAATTGGATGAGTTTTTGTCACTAAAATTGGTATTTATAACTTTATTTTATTATTATGTGAATTATTGCACCTTACATTTAATTTTTGTTTATAGGAGAAAAATTATCTTATTTTGGTTTAACTGTGATAAATTAATTTTTAGACAATTGATGCTACTTTACTTGTAATTTTTATTGTAGGTACTTGGAGAAATTAATGTTCAAAAAGATTAAGAATTAGTCATCTACAAGCCAAAGAAAAAAAATCCAACATAAAAACAACAGTCCAAAATGTATAGCATGAGGAAAAAAACGACAGCCTTGAAGTTGCAAGCAGAAAACATGAGATGCAAAGGGTGTTGAGCAACAAAAGGCATGAACAAACTTATTTAAATTGTCACCTCATTAGACAAAGTAGGGGACAAAAGGGTGGTTGCTTTTAGATAGTGGGGTGTTAACCAAGAGGATTAAATAAAAATGCAGTGGTAGGTGATTTGAGTGGAGGGGACTAGGGGAGTGAAGCAACGTAGGTGTGTTGGCTTGTGAGTGGCTTTGAACGAAAATAAAAAGTATCTGTGGTGTGGTCTGCTTGACTAGTAGGAAAAAGAAGAAACTAACATGAGCCGTGAGGCATTGAAAAGAGCTTAACGTTTTTGTGAGTTGCTGGGACCATGTGGAGTGTGTTGCATTGTCTTGGTGGAAAAGGCTAGAAAAAATAGGAAATAGATAGAGAGCTATGTGTGAGGACGCTAGAGTGTGGTTGGTGTGGGAGTAACGTGTTTTGTGTGAGAGTGTGCAGTGAGTGTATTGCTGCTACTTGAGTTTAATGTGAAGAGAGTAATTGTGTGCGTGCTTGATTTTGTGAGTGATGTGAGTGGTCTGAAGAAAATAACACAAAATAAAAGAAGAGCTGTGCTGTCGTTGGAAAGTTGAGTGGCCTAAAGTGTGTTGGTGTACATTATGAATTAAGGAACTTTGAAGTTGATTGAGCAGCTGCTGTGTTTCTGCGTGGGTGTATAGTGTGTTTTACAAGGAGACAACGTGAGTAGCTTGGAGAAATAACAAGGCAGCTAGCTTTGAAGGAGCTTTTGCATGGTCTTGGAGGCTGCGTTGGTTGTTGGAAAGAAAATAAAAACAGGAGCAGTTGGTGTAAGGGAGCAGATCTAGGATATTAGCGTGTCTTTGTGTGAGAGTAGCAAATGGCGTTGGAAGTGGGCTAAGTTTGTGCTTAGTGTGCGTTTGTGTTGTCTTTGGTGTGAGAGTGTTGTGGAAAAAGAAGAAGAAAACGTGCAGTGTGCGCGAATTTGGGGGCTGCTGTGTGAAATGAGAGACATGAGTTTTGCTGGAGAAATTAAAAAAAAACAACGTTGGGCAGCAGTTGAGTTGAATGCGTGGTGTGTGCAATAAATAGGAAGCTTGGACAACATTAAATTGTCACTTCTAGCTACGGTTTTGGCTTTGAGTTTGGCGATCTTGTTGCGTTATTTGGAGAAGGAGTGTGCTGGAAAATAGAAAGGAGAGTGTGGGTTGTGTGACTGCGTTGGTGGAGCTAAAAACAAAAACAAAAGATCCAACCCTTCATGGATGACCATCGTCGGAGCTTAACATCGGCAGCAGCTTCAATGAATTTTCATGGTTAGTTCATCTTAATCCTTCGGTTCAATGACAAAGGCAGGAGCTTGAAATTTTTATAGGGGAGTTTAAACTGCAATTATCTTCTCTCCATTTAATTAATTAGTAATTCATAGATCTTACTATTTAATTATTTGGAGTTGCGTTTTGGTTATATTGTTGAATTGGAAGATTTTGTGATTGGATTAATGTTTGGCTATTGATATTGTGTTAATTTGAATTTAATTTCATTACTTTGTTTTGAGTCAAAACTTTGCATTGAGATATTAGCGAAATTGGCGATTATTCAAGGTGGCTTGAATTATTGGATTATTTTATCTGTTGCTGACATTAATTCTATTTTCTTAATTATTGCGTAAAAGTCGAGCATTGGCGTTAGTACCTTAGTTCTATTTTACTAGTATGGTGGCAGTTAGTAAATTCGGATTTTTGGAAAATATTTTTGTAACAATTCGAGGTAGCTCGATTGTTAGATTAAAAGCTCGATTTTAATTCTTGGTTAAATTGTTTTAACTCCCATATCTTTTTAAGTGATGGTTGCCGGCGCTATTGAACTGGAGGATTGTGTTTATCATTGTTAATTACTTGTGTTTGTTTTCTTATTTTAATTCACTCATTTTCATTTTATATTACTCAATTCAATTTTAAAATACCAAAAACAAGTCCTTAGTATTTATTTTCGTTCGTTGCAAACTTAGCGGTAATTTTTCAAATCAAACCTCATTTTATAGTCTAGGTTGCATTGCATTTAGTTACTTAGGAAATTAATTTCATCTTTTAGATCTAGTCAGGATTTAATAGGTTAGGTCCACTTACTTTTTCTTTTATTGATTTCTCAAGAGAACGACCGGAGGTTGCGCTATATGCAATCCTTGGTTAAAATTTTTTGAAGTAACCCCAAGGCGACAATTGATAAAAAGGTTATTTCAGTGTTGGTTGGCCAATATATCACCCAACGTATCCATAAACTCTTAGTACATCAATTTTGACAATTTTAACTTAGTTTGTAGACCACTATCCCCAAAATCAAGATTCTAATAATTTTAAATGCTTAAATTTTTTTAATGCAAATAATTTTCTAAATTTTCTCTCTCCATTATTGGAAAGATAAAAAATTAGTTATGCATAGGAAGAAATTGCGACTACATTTAGTGATATAAGTTAATCAAGATGGTGTATCTTAAGGATACAAAAAGATTTAAAATTATCTTATAGTTGTGTGAGTTAATAGTCAATATATACTAGATGAGCACTAGGTGGATATTCATGACATGATCTAAGGCAATAATCTTATCATCCACAGGTAGCTCAATTATGTGACTAAGTATAAGCTCATTAGAACCAATGCGAGCTGTTGAAGCTATAGTTGTTTTTGCTGATGAGTCATATGACTATTAACCAATTAGTAACCCATATTATTAAGGGTAGCCTAATCAAATAAGGAATCTAAAACAATCTCATCTTCAGTGCGAGGAATGTAAAAATACTAGAAGATGAGGCTAATGATTAGGGTATGTGGAAATATTTTATCTCTTTTTCTTCTTGTTATTAAAATACACCATATTATGTATAATGGAGTTACCAAGAAAAAATTTCTCTCCTAGCACGATGGTGAAGATAAACTATAGGTCATTAAATCCTAGAAACACATAATAGCCACCATAAGAAATATATTTGTACATGATGAAAAGATGATGAAAACTAGGAATAATACTGAGACCTCATCTTTGGTTTTTTTAATGGCTTCTATGCTAACACTTAATTAAAAGATTGACTTTTACTTTGTCACATAGTCAGGTCAAATGATATTGGGTATCAAAATTATAATAAGTAAAACTTTTAACAATGATAATGCATAGATAAAAATTTTGAAAGGTGTAAAAAGTCAAATGCTACGTACCAACTAGATAAAAATCATAATAAAATAAATATAAAGCTATACCCCTTATCTTTTATATAAATATCTAAAAATAATGTATAACAAGTAAAGTGGTAAGAAATTAATGAAATAATTATATTAAATTTATCAAACAATGGTGACAAACTAAGAATAAGGCTTCGTGCCTATCTAGGATTGATGATAGCTAATAATCATTCCTGGTCAATAGAATGGTACCTATCATATTTTAATACTAACTTATTTTCTTCCCAATAAAATGGTATTTGCTTCAATTTAGTGTTAACTTGTAGGCTTCAACCAACTGTACTCGTCATTGTAACACACATATGTATAATCATCGTCCATTTGGGGACTTAAATTATATTATTGTCAATAATATTCGTTCATTCACATACCATGCATATGTATGGAGCATCAAACTACGAAAAATGCATCATTATACTATTTGTAGCTATAGTTGCTTATTGACACCCAAAATCTCAATTTTGTTTGTATATCCATAAATCATATAGAACACCAACCAAAAGTAACCTAATCCCCAAAACTTACCAATTTGACAAAAAAAAAATTTGTTAATTACCTCAAATGAGGTTTCTTTACCAATCTACTCAAAAACAAAAATTAAAATATGTAAACACTTAGTAAGTATCCAATGAAGCATTTAATAAATAAAAATAAAACAATAAACCTAGAAAGTCCTAAATATAATGTACTACTAACTTTTGTACAAAATGTACCATAAATCCCTTTTTCACTAAATATTTCCTTCCTCCTTAAAGTGCTATCACAAATAATTATTTAATGCTACTTCTTCTAATCACCCAATATCAATCTATAACTAAAATAACAAATAATGAAAAAGATTTATAAGTACATTCTATTATTATAATTTAAAAATTTTAGTTTAGTAAAAGTTGTTTATAACATATGTATTATATTTACATTTTTATGATTGTAGTTATTTATGGTTAATGGATTTTTTAATCACTTTTATGTTTGAAAATATTAAAAAAATGCATGAATAATAAAATTATATTTTGAATATATTTATTATTAGTTTATTGTAACATGTAATTGAAAACAAAAATATTTTTATCTATAGTTTATGAAGTATCTCTTTTTGTAATCACTTAAAGGACATAACGAGTTATTAATATGTTCTATAGTTTTTAGACCACTTAGGGTATGTTTGGGAGTTTGGGATGGAATGGAATGGAATGGTAATTAATGGAACGGAATGGAATGGAATCAAATGGGTCACTCCATTGTTTGGAAGTTTAAATAAAATAAGAGGGAGACTCCTTTGACCATTGTTTGGAAGTGATACTAAAAATGAATGGAATGGAATGACTTGTATTTTTTTTCCAAAATTACCCTTATAATAAAATATGCATAGTTGCCATGAAACCCATAATACATAATAAGCGCACGTCCATCGACAACAAAGAAGACGGCATCAGCATCAATAAAAATTTCTGATTTCTTCACATACAAAAAGTGTCAAGAAGATGAATAATCGATGCTTACCTGATGGTACGAAGATAGATGATCCTAGTAGCTGTGGAGGAAAACGTTCGTCAATGGAAGAAGCCAGTTGAAGGAGAAATACAATGGACATAGTAACATGTAGCCGCGTAGGTATTTGCTGGATTGGGATTGTAATTTCATTAATTTTTAGGGGTATTTTTGTCATTAAATTAGGATTTGGAAGGCAAACCATGCCATTCCATCCCCGACCTCCCAATTTGGGAGGTCACAAAATATTAGACTTTGGATGACAAATGATGGCTTTCAAAGCCATTAATTGCCATTCTATCCTGTTTTAAAATAGACTCTCAAACAATGGCCTGAGTCATTTGGGCCATTCCATTCCATTCCCTTCTATCCCTCCACCCACATCCTTAACGTTACAAGACTGTACAGTACTATAGCTTAGAATTTATGTTCATATATATATATGAGAGGTATGTGTCAAACATATTAATCTCTTGATTGGTATGAATATTTTTATAAAATCTTATTGCATGCTGAAATGTATAAAGTTTATAGCATTTTAAGTTTTTCTTAAGAATAGTTTTCAAAATTATTATCAAATTATATAAAATGGCTAATTACCATTCCCATCTAAACTTCTATTGTAAGCTCCCAATCATTATTTTTAACTTTATAAAGTAGGTCAAATGCTTAATGATAATAACAATATATATGTATATATATTTACTTCAAAGAATAGGTCAAACATTTAAAACGTAAAGTCTAAAAATAAAATTATATATGATTCATTTTTTTGGATTGAGTTGTCTTAACTTGTTAATAATTAAATAATATATATGATAATTGTCACAGACGTAGTCCTTTTTACCGTAGTCTTTTTTACCAAAAAACCTTGTGGCACTTGATTGTTATTTGACTTAACCAAGTCAGACTTATTAAAAAATGCTAGGAATAAAATTAGCACAACTAGTAAAGAACATAAAAGATCAAAGAAGAGCTTAGAGAATGCTTTTTATTGCAATGGATACTTCTCTCTCCTATATCCCCTAAATGGAAGGCTAGATTTACTTATCCAATGGCTTACAATGCTTCTTTAGAATATTCTATATTATTCTATATACATCAAGTACATTGTATAATTATATGTAATTTTCCACAGGGTTCCATAATGTTCCAAAAAATTCTATCTTCTTTTAGTATTTTAAAGAGAATCCTAAGAGATTATTGGTACCAAACCTTTCTTATGGCCTTTAAAACATGCAAAGTATGACATTCTCTCTCACTCAATTTGATGACGTCCTTTATATGTCCTCCATGTATGCCTCATTCTTATCATTATGATTCAATAATGTGAGCTTATATTCCTAACTCCCTTCGCTATTAAGTAACTTCTTCCATTTAATAAAATATTCAGCATAATTTGGAAGGGCGCTTCTACTTGGTATGAAGCGATGTGCCAATATCTCCTCAACATCTCATTTAGGCATCATGGTAATGGCAGTAGGGGCTCTCTTGGATTTACCTTTGTTAGGTTTATCCTTTTCCTTATGGTAAGGTTCAAGGAGACTCCGGTGTGATACATAGGATGCATTTCGAAATGAGAGGGTAACATAGAATGATTGGCTAATCATTCATAATATCTTACTAATTTTTTATATAATTTGGAAAATCTTCAACTTTGGTAAGAGAGAAGTTTCACAAATACGAGGTCTCTTTTATTAAACTTCAAATGCCTCCGCTCGTCAGCCTACTTCTTCATACTCTTTGCGGCTTTTATTAGGTATGCTTGTGCAATATCAGCCTTTTTTTGCCAACCTTTTGGCAAAGTTCAATGTAGTAGGACATAGTGTAACATCCCATCACCGATGGGAATGATAGAATTGTAATTTGGAAAGGTTTATGAGTGTTTCGAATTGTCTTAATATGTTCATGCATAAACATATACGTAAATAGTGAAGTTTGCACATGTAAATGACTGTACATGCATTCATGATATTTCCCGGTATAATTGTGAATGAAATGTGATTGTTATGATGAATGCGATTTCTTATGTTTGGAAAATTGATTGGAGAGGGTCATTGAAGTTTTAAAATTGTTAGTGAATTTTAGTGAAATTTTTGTGCAATTTCGGGGTGCTTTTTTAGACTAGGAAAAATGTCAAGTGGCAGACTGATTATTTCCCGGTAGTAGCAATTACTGTCCAATGGCACTGGAAATTTAGATAAATGATTTTCGGATTTATTAATTTGAGCCATTGAAAATTGGGAGATGATTAATGTAGAAATTGGACTTAGGTTTTAAGAATTAGACATGTGGAGCCAAACATGGCCTTAAATCCCCTATCTTATTTTAATCAAAAATCTTTCCCTTTATTTTTAGTCATTCTCGATGCTTCTCTTCTTTAAAAGGGTATTGGTGAATTAAATTAGATTTCTCCATCATTCTCGTAGCTTTCTTCTCTTCTTTGGTTTGTATGAAAGTTTGCTCATCTTTTTCTCCTCCTTTCACCTTGTTTTCTCTTCCTTTAGCTCACCTAAAAAGCCTAACATAAACCTCACCCCCTTGAGAAGATGATGATCGTATATGGGAGGGAAAGTTAGGAAGTTTGTGACAAGATTGGAAGATTTGAAGCTTAATTAGGTAAGAATTGTGTTTTATGTCATGAATTGTTAGTTAAATGCATTATTTGTGATGGTATTTGAACTGAATTTCATGGAAATTGTGTTTTGATGATATGGGTATAAATTCTTGTTAAATTGATGATGAGTGATGTTGAATGTGGTGTAGGTAAATTAGAGTTGTTTTGGATTGAATTTAATGATGTTAGATGAGTGTAGGAAAGGATGGATGAGTGAGTGTAGGTTGCTGCCATTTTTGTGGATAATTGTTCAAGTGGAGGTCTTGATTAAATTGTGGGTGATTTATTGACTAAATTGGATGCTTATTGGCGTAGAAATGGTATGGAAGTGATAGGATTTAAGTTAGGTTGAAAAGCTATAAATTTGTGTTTGTATATGTTTCATTATTTTTGCCATAATTTTTGATATGGTTGAGCAACTGAGATGATTTTTGGCTTGAATTAAACTTGAGGTGTTTGGTTACATTTTTTGTGAAGGAAGTGATGCTTAATTATAGTTTGAAGAGTTCTAAATTTTAACTTGAAAGTGACAAAGTGTGTAAGGATGAATAGTGTCATTTTAGTGACACTAACATTGGAATTGTGATCTGAAACTTTAGGGATTTTTCTAGGTTGATTGAGGCTGATTTTGCTAAGTTAGTCTTCATAAAAGTTGTAACTCTTCTTGATAGCTTTCTATCGCCATGAAATGTGCTATTTTTCGACATTGGAGTTGTAGTTATAAGTGCTTGAACTCTGTTTATGGTTTAGGTGATTTTTAACAATATGAAACACGGCAGCAACAATTGTGTGGGAATTTGATCTAGTTAGAGGTAAAATTTGCTTTTAAGTGCTTCATGAGAATTGTAGAGTGTGTTCTGATCTTTCCATTGATATAAAGTATGGAATTTTTTGATAAGGGAATAGGAATTTATGATTTTTAGAAGATTATGGTACGGTTTTGGATGTTAATGTGTAGGCAGGAACTTTGATTGAGTTTTTGACACCCTTATAAGTGAAATTGGTTTTTGTGTCCTTCATGAAAATTGTAGAACTTTCTTTGCTATTTCTTTTGATACCAAGTTTGCAAAAATTAGACTTCTGGATTACAAGTTATGCATGTTAGAAGAAGAGGGTTCTTAAGTGGAATTTTTTTAAAAATAATTTATTTGGGCGGAAGCTTGCCCCTTGCGAGGGCGATAGGAGCTGAGTGCGACTCAGCTCCTAACTTTTTATTTATTTATTTTTATATTTTATTTTTGTTTTATGTCTTAATATCTTTTCAAATGTAACCCTTTCCCATTCTTTTCTTTTGTGAATAACTTTTTCATTCGACCTCTGATTGACCTGATTTTTTAGGCGTCGGATTCGTAAGACATTTATCTATCTCTCTATGGGACTTAGTGAATTTTTGAGATTAAATTGGGAATAAGGGATTAAATCGGATGGATTGATTATTTTTCTGGATAATATTTTAACAATATTCGGACCTATACAGATCCTAATTTGGTGATTTTGGTGTCTATGGATTCTTAAAGCATAGAGGATTTTTCTATTAAGGAGAGGTGGCCTAGGCTACCCTATATGGACTGTCTCATTAATCGGGAGCAGTAGACCAAAAGTGTGATTCTAGAAAATTTTAAATAATCATAAGTTGCGAATTTAATGATTTTAGTGCAGCTAAACCCTAGGAATTAATGAGTTTGGATATGGGAACGGTTTTTAAGATGAATTTTGTGGAATAATATCGAGATTGTCACAAACATACATTGTACACATTTAAATTCCTGCATGTGCATTATTATACATTTCTGATTGTACAATGTGTAATATGTGTGTATTTGAATTGTTATAGAGGCTCATTTGGAACGTCAACCCACAGACGTTACCGAGATTTCCTGTTGGACCCAGAGACTTTCTGTTCGACCCCGAGCCTTTCTGCAAGTTAGGGCTATTAAACAAGGAACTATTGGCAATTAGCTATGTGTAAAGCAAAGAAAAAGTTATGGAATTGAGAAGAAATGGAAAGGGATTGATT
>JAOSBP010000003.1:21492276-21507912 GCA_027563825.1 Erythroxylum mucronatum
TTACATTATAATTAATTAAAAATAATTAATTAGTTACAATATAATTAATTGAAATATAATTTATTCATTAATTAAAAATACTCTAATTAATTAATTATAATATTTAATTAATTAATATATTATAATTAATTAATTACATTATTTTTTATAAACCAACCGCTATCAATGGTAATGGTAATTATTCCTTCCTCTTAACCAACTATCATAATTATAATGATAATATCCATTCTTATTTCTCAGTATATTTATTCTCATTCCTATTACCATTCTCCCGTACAAACCAACCGCCACCTTAAAAAAATTTGTAGCAACTTTTTGGATTCACAACTTTTAATTTCAAAATTGTACCGGTTTTCTCTCTTCGATTCATAAGTAGGTTGCTAGTGTAAATGCATGTAAAACCTTTAACTAGTTTCGTTTATGTTCTTTTGCAAGGTGGAATTTTACCATAAGAAGTTATTATCACTTCCTTAATTAACATCTGAGAAATAATAATTAGGTTTTGTTTATCAAACTTGTCGTATAAAACTTGTCTAATGCGAAATATTCGATTGACATAATTTGCAGATTATTGTGTCAATTTAAAAGTTTATTCAGTACGTATTTAAAAGATAGCAATTACGGGTTTCTCCGTTTTAAAACTAAAAGATAGCCGTTACAGATTTCTCCGTTTTAAAAAAACAAGGTAGAAGCCATTTTTTATATTATGTATTCCATTAAAATTAGTTTTGGTAAAATTTTTTGTTTTCCTTCAATCCATCGAAGGGTTTCCCAATCCTAACTAGTGATTTTTCTACTTATACTATTTATATTTTGGTAAGAATTATATAACCAAAAAAAAAAAAAGTAACTTTGCCATAAACCTAGGCAAGGCAAGACATGTAGTTGGTTGACCTATGAAATCAAATCCACAACCATAACACACTCGACTGAGGGAAACCATGGGAGAAGAAGTAGACAATGAAGAGGAGATGGTGACACCAGGAGAATTGTTAGGGAAAGCTAATGAAGTGAAAGCTGGTAAGGGCACTTACGTGGCTGATTACCGCAACTCCGGGCTCCTCTGTGTCTTTGCTTCCCTCATAGGTCTCCGCCGTACTGTCTCTCCTCCCATCGACTCTTCCGACCAGGTATTTCTTTCACACTATTACCCCTTTTGACTTGCTCTCTGAGTTTCAGTTGTGTTCTGTTTATTTGGTTGTGCCCGAAACTGTTAACTGTTTTGAAAAATCTTTTTTTGGGTTTTTATGTGGACGCGATGAGGAAATTCAGTTCTTTTATTTTCTTTTCCCTCTTCTTGGAGGCCTTTCAATTTTAAGGGTTATTGTATTTGTGATAAAAAGTACGCCTTTTGGAGAGCCCGACATAGAGGTGTGAACTTGAAATTTGGTGACATTTATTATCATGTGCACCGATTGTCCATAGCAAGCGGTGGAGGGCAAACAGAAAGTAAAGTTGTTAGCAAGTGATGGAAGTTTTGTAAGGTTCCTTCCAGATGAACTTAAATGCTTTGAGGATTTTGGGAAGTTTCATATCTTCATGTTACCTGCACAGCCATAAATTTTATTATTAAGAAGCCATTTGCATTTGTGCAAAAAGGCCTTCAGTTGTTGTTGGCTTTTGTTTTCACAGATTCGGCTTTTATATCATTACTCAAGTTTTTTAAACTTTATGCCTTATTAAAAGGTGTAGTGGGGGATTCTATTGTCTTGAAAACAATAATTTCAATCACTGCAGAGGCCAACTGTAGAAGTAACTGGACATAAATCACGTGGTTCTGTTCCTGAGCCTGGCTCTGTTGTCATTGCTCGGGTGAGTTTCTCTGGCATCCTTCTATCATTTTGTGGCTTGCTGAACTTTGATGGTAAAAATGGTGCGGTGAAATTATTTTGGAGATATGCATGTTTTATAATTGTGTGTCAGACAATAGCAAGTGTTCCTTTATAGTTGCCAACATATATTTCAGATTGTCAGGATTTTTCAACTTTGAAATTGAGCTGATATTGTTTTTCTTTTTTTGACTTTATAGGTTACTAAAGTGATGAGTAAAATGGCTCAAGCTGATATTTTGTGTGTTGGTCCAAAGTCAGTGCGAGAGAAGTTCACTGGAGTAATTAGGTATGCACTATTGAATAGATTCACTCAAGTGTAGTATTGCGGATATAGAAATTCAGTTCCTTGACTCTGTAAGATTAGGTCTTCCAATTGTAGATGGATCGTATTTTTTTTAGAGAGAAGCATCTTATTGCCTTTTGGGTTTACTAGGCTTAAACTTGTGCATGAAATTCAAGGTGCAACATTGGATGGCATATCAATTTGGATGTGAAGGCTTTTGAGTGGAATTTATGATCAGTAAATTGGTGGACTGAATATGTGTTATTATTCAAGGATTTACTTGAACTTTATGTCTTCTAGTGTCTTTGTGACGAATATCTAAGTTCCGTGTTCTTTTGTTTATGTGGTAAAATATACTTTGAATCTGTGCCTGATTTAGTAAAAGAAACCCAGTTAGAGTGAAGAACTGAGTATATTTGTCTACAAAATTGTCTTTCCTTTTGTTTCCTGATTCAATCTTCTAGAATTCATAGGTGTCCTTTGCACATTATTAGATATCTGAACTTGGTTGAAAATATCTTGTTACCTCACATAAAAATTGCTCAATTGGAATGGATCACACGGTCATGTTTCATTTATCAACTTTGGCCTTCTAGCTCAGCTTACATACCTGTCTGGTAATTAATGGTGTACAAAACAAAACAATTCATTTTAACAGGCAACAAGATGTAAGAGCAACAGAGATTGACAAAGTGGATATGCACCTATCATTTCGTGCTGGTGACATTATCAAAGCTCTAGTTGTATCCTTCCCCTCGTATTTAAATTGGTATACTTTCCCTGTTTAGACTACCATGTATTTCATTCTTTTTTATTGTGCACAAGATATTAAAATGAGCTCAAGTATTTTTATGCTCATGATAATTGTTGAGAGATGCTTGATTAGTAATTGACGTAGCATGGTTCACTCTGAGATTCTTTAAACATTTTTTCCTCAAGTTTAATGTACAATTTGTCTTTCACGATTTGATGCTTGGTATAAGAAGCTCCACTTCGATTGTTAATGGACTTGGCTGAATCTCTATCAGCCAAAAATACATTCTTTCTACAATTTGGTTGGTGTTATTGTTACTCACTGGTCAGTATTGGGAGTAATGGGCGGGCAAGTTGTTATGAGAAGGAATTTTGAACAACTGTGATTAGGTAAATCCTTAGGTGTCTGCATTTGAACTGGCTGGAGGCATTTGCTTTTTGGACATGCTAGTGGTTTATATTGTCCTTTGCAGGTAACTTAGGTAGTTGGTTGCCTTGTGTGGTAAGCAAACACTTCTTATTTGTTCTTGTAAGAATATTATATTTAGTCTCTCTCCGCTGATATTGTTTTGTACTACTGTTGCTCTCAGATTCTTAATTGTCATGCTATCTGTTTTAATTTAGTCATATCATTAAGCAGTTAAAGTGTTTCTCCTTGACATAATTCTTTGAAAAGCTGTCCCTTGGAGATGCACGGGCTTATTATCTCTCAACTGCAAAAAATGAATTAGGTGTTGTATCTGCAGATAGTACAGCAGGTAAGTTCGATTATCTTCTCTCCTGTTATTGAACTTGAAAGCATATCATAACGGATGTGTGAGGTGTATATATGTGTTCTGTGTTTCTTATTGCTTCTTCTTTCACCTCATAATTTACAAAACCATATCATTGCATTCTAACTCAAGCTGCTCGATAAGTCGTAAATGATCCACTGTGGTAATAGTTACGTGCTACACAAGAGTATTTGTCGGGCACATGTCCTTATTATCTTCCTAACTTGCTGATCAAGACATCTTGATTTTTTCTCATAGGTGCAACAATGGTTCCTATAAGTTGGACGGAGATGCAATGCCCACAAACAGGCCAAATTGAGCAAAGAAAAGTTGCCAAGGTTGGCGGTTGACTGACAAAAAGATGGAGCAACTGCAAGTGCACTTCCTAAAATTTTCACCGTAGGAAGTGCGTTCAGAATAGTTATCTAGGAAGACAAGGCTTTTTGTATTTTATTTCCAGCCCCAAGGTTATACATTTACAAAGAGTGTAACGATTTATCAATTTTTGTACACGATCAGGTGGAACTAATCATTTTTGTTGTGAACTAATGACTACACAACTCATTCATGCTGTGCATAATTACCTTTGAAAATTTCATGCATGATCATGTTATAGATAATTCATTGCCAAGTAACATTATTTTATTATGTGGGGATCCATCCAAAATGAGCCAATCACATGTGGAAGGTGAGGTGAAGTTTCTAGCCATTAGCAACCACAAAATGGAAACAGGGTGTTAAACCCCGGAATGTCTGGCTCTCATGCATGAGGTGGTACGTTTGTAATCGGAAGAGGACGGAAGTACAAGATTTGGATTTTTGCAAACAAGTTTGGATATTCTCTTCTCTTATCCAAAATGGAAACTTGTGAGAGGCAGACCCGTAGCTGCCAACGAATGCCTGTGGCTGTCAATTTGCAACCGAGCTAACCCTACTAAACACTGTGATTGCGACTTACAAAATGACTGCTCTTCCCCTCCTTCATTGTACACCCGTTCTCTATTCTTCTTCTTCTTATTCTTCACCAATCCATCTCTTCTCTCAAAAGCAATGCCATGTCCATTCTCTGTTCGTTCTAAAACCCAGAAAGCTTCTTCATTTTAAACCTCTCAAAAACCCAAATTTTGCTCTCACAGAATCCTCATCAGAGCCCCCTCAACGCCTCCTTCAGCAACTATCTGTAAGTATCCCTGTTCTTGCACCCCTACACTTGCGCTTTCCTTGCGATTTCTGTTACAAGGACATATTTGTTTATTTTTGCTGTTTTCATTTTGTGGAGTGCAGGATTGCTTCGATTTGCCACCAGATTATTTTCAGCAATTGCCCCGTGATCTGCGGTTAGATGTGAGTTGGGAAATCCTTGTTCTTTTCTGTTTCTCTTTTAAGGCTAAATTTGCGATATGCTTAATTGGTACTTCTTTTCGAGTCTGTGTTGCTTGTTAATGTAGAAAGTTCTCTTTGGTTTGTAGTTAAATGATGCGGCTTTCGATCTTTCCAACGGACCGGTCATCAATGAGGTGAGTTTTTTGTGTTAATTTCTTCAAGGCCATATGGGCTTTTTGGTTCTTTTAGGAGTTGTAATTGTGGATAACGAGTTCTGTTCAGTTTCGCTGGATGTTCTGTTCATAAATTTGTTTTGAGTGGTTCTTAAGAAATTGTGTGAACGTGTAAATCTAGGATGAATAATTCAAACCCAGCTCTTTTATGCTTAACGATGAAGGAATAAAAGGGAAAAACCTTGGCTAATAATTGTGAAATTTTCTTTACGTATCATAGATAGACAAAACAATTAGGTGTCCTGGAATCGTCTTCAAGACGGAAAATTGTGAGCATCGTGCTTATACTGATTAAAACCTCAAGCTCTAGAACCGGCTGGCTGTTGTCAACAATCAATAAAATAACATGAGCAATGGAAGGAAAAAGAACAAAATTTCTCACTTAATGGCCTAGCTGCAAGAGAAAATAGTGGGATATCATGCTGTACCCAAGCATTCTCAAGAAAAGAAGCTACACTTTCTCAAGTAGTGGACTAGTTGCTTGCAACTTCTTCACTGAGTTACTAAAGAACTTATCTGTCATTTCACTTTCAGTGTGGTCAAGAGTTGGGAGAACTCCTATTAAATCTCTCTCGGGCATGGGAACTGGCTGATACATCAACTGCCCAAACTTTGGTAAACAAGCTTCCAATGCTGGAGGGCTCTTTGACTGACAGTGCCAAGTCAGGCAAGACAAGAAATATGCACTTGTGACAGTGGTTAGTTGGCTAAGAGTTTATTCTAAGCTCATATTACCTTTTTTCTTTTTTTTTTCTGGTGTAGCATTTGGCAAGCGTTTGGTAACCGCTGGAAGGAGGTTCCAGTCCATGGGACAGTATGGTCAGGGTGAACTACAAAAGGTACTATAATCACTTCCAAGTTGGTGTGTTTTCTTTCCCTGGTAGAGTTGTTGCTTCAATTCTATGCAAAACATATTCCTGAAAAATATATTTTTACCTTTTTAGTAAGATTTCAATAGATGCATGATTCTGGAGTTTTTAATATGTCCCCAAGAAGGTGAGTGTCGAACTATACTCGCAGAGGCTGTAAAATCTTCAGTATTGCTTTTGATCATTTGTCTAGCTTTTTCTAATATTCTTGTTCTACATCCTAGGTTGCTATAATTTATGAAAATTTTTATGCATTTTTTATTATTTAACATCTAATATTAATCTTTCTAGCCTTCAATTCCTCAAAGACAAGACAACTACTTATAGCTGCTAATCCAAGAATTAAAGTATTGACTTGTGCCCAATTATGGTATGCTATCCTTAAAGTCATGAATGTATCATTTATGAACTAAACTTGCTGACTTTCACTTTTGGCTATTGTAGATTGCACAAGCAATGATTGCAACTGGGAAACTTTTATCTGCCAGTTCAATATCAACAACAAGAAGTGAAGAACCAAAGAAAGAAACTAGAGTCTTAAAGGTAGGTCGTAATGCCATATTGTGTTGGTATGTTGTAAATAAAAAAAATAAGTGTTGCGTACGATAAATTTCTTTTCTGCAGTTTGGGGAGCTTCAAGTTGAAATAACACCAGAAAAGGCCAACATAGGTGCTGCGATTGGATTTGTTTTTGGGTAAATATTCCACCTGGATGACTGAAACATGAATCTTCTTTTTCACGTTTTTTCTAATCAAGAAAAAGAATGTTCTCACTCAACCTAAGATTATGAAAATGAAGGGTCCTTTCATGGGAGCTAGGACAGGGAGTTCAGAGTATTCCAGAGAGCTCGCTGCAGTATGCAAATGAAAATGCTTTATTGCTGGCTAAGGTTTCAAAATATTAACTTCTTAGATTTGACTGGTAGTTCTTATCCTCATCCAACTTAATGCCCTCACACTAAAAGGTGAAATCCGTGGATGCAGTCTCTAAGAGGAGCTCTGCTTGCACTTTGCTACTCATCTGCAATTTTGTCAGCTTTGACGAGCGTGGGACTTTTCTTACTGGCACGACAGCTGAGTGCAAAGGAAAAGTGATGGACATAGCTGCATTCTTTCATCTATTATTGCTTGCTAGTGCTCCATTCCATCCATGCCACTTTGTTGCACCCACTTCCACCAACATGACAAAAGAAGGATGCTGTTAGTTTTGTGCAACGACTCAAGAAGAGCTAGGTGTGTTAAATATGATCAAGGCATAATAGTGGACTTAATTTTGTTGTTGCCCGTTCCCTTTTGAGTAAGGCATCGTGGCTGTCAACATTAGAAGTTCAAGTCTTGTCAGCGAGTTTTAAGTAATACTGTACATACTCCATACAAGATGCACTTGTCCGGGTACTTGAAATTGGATCTTTCTCTAGATTTAACAACACATGAGCTAAAATGTATAATTAAGATATTCTTTTCATTATTGTAATTACTTTAAAACTGTTAGGTCAACAAACTGCTTCCTTAATCTATGCCACCAAAGTCATTAACAAGTGATTTTTCTTATATGAAACTCATGTGAGTTCAAATAGGCAGTAACATTTAACGTTGAATAAAGGGAGAAGAGGGGCACAAGTATTGCCAAACTATTTAATTTTTCAATGAGCAATCTGGTTTGTGAATTGTACATATTGTTAGTTGAGCGATGTGATCCCTATAAATGAGAGCACAAATTTTACTCCGAAATGTCTAACTAAGATTTTTCATTCTTGTAATTCATTTTGAACAACAAACTACGTCCTTAATCTAAGTTAGATTTACCAATGCCAAGGTCATTACCAAGTGATTTTTCTTATGAGAAACTTCTATTTGAGTTCAAATAGGTAGGAAAAATATAATGTTGAATGAATACTCTACAACAAAACAGACATTTGGTTACTTTTTTTAGCGACGATTTGAAAATTGCTGCTAAAAGTCAGCTTTTGGCAACGATTTATAAATTCGTGCAAAAGTCAAGGCTTTTGCGACAATTCACACGACATTTTGAGACGGTTTATGTATTTCGCTGTCAAATGTCGAGCCTGTGGCGACGAATCAACAAATTCGTCGCTAAAAGTCTATTTTTGCAACGCATAAAATTATCATCCCCGTCGTCAAAAGTTGGACTTTTGGTGACAAATTTAAAATTATCACCAAAAGTTAATATTAAAGATTTAAAAGTTAATAATGTTAAAAAGATAATTTTTTAATGCTAAATGTGCTTAACAATTCAAAGGTTAATTATAATTGACATTTATATATGATTTTTCATTTTTTCATTTGCTTTTTTATAAATTTGTTTAAATAGATAATGCATTAAAACTATAATTTTTTTAAATCTATGGATTTATACACAAATAATTCTTTAATGATGCCGTACATAGTACACCTCCGTTCATGCAAATATTTCATGAAAGTATTGAGCATCTAAGAATTTTAAAATGTTTTCAAAGTTTTAAACAAATTGTTAAAAAACACATGATAGTTAATTAAAAAAGATAAACATACCTTTTTTAATTATCTTTTTGGATATAAAAAGATAAACCTAAAATTTTAATATTAATAAGATCAAAATATAATAATTTTAAGTTGACTACTATTCTTAATCATTAATATTTATTAGCAATAAAATAATAATAAATATTAATATTAAAATATGGTAAGCAATATAATATAATGATATATGGTAAGTAGTATAAGATTTTAATTAGAAGTTTAACAATTTTTATAAAAGAAACAATAAATAAAGTTTCATGTTTATTCCATCGAAAAGGAAAAGAAATAATTATTTTTTTGGATTCTAAGTAACATGGGACTCGGTAGAAAAGGTAAAGGAGTTCCTCATGTCTAAATTCCCATGAAAAGTCCTTCCATATTAGAAGGCATCAATTGAAGTAGTCAAAGATTTTCCCTCAGGTGTTAGGTTATTAACACCCTTTTCCAACAACTTCTTGACTTTAGAGATATAGTGAATAAATCCCCAGATGCAGTATGGATCACTGAATTAAATGAACTGCCAGTAGGATGCGTTTCACTTAAGAAACAATCAATACAGAACTTAAATAGCTAATTAATTCAAACAGCATAACATACCCAAATTTGAGCACATGCACACCTGATTGAACAGACATAGTATTTGGAATCGATGATTGTTCCAAAACAATCGATTTTCCCAATCCTATACTAATGATCGAGGCATTTCCATAACCTCCATTTTCATCTTTGTTCTCTTGAAGATTTGAGGAAGCTTTACATAACACATAGTATACAATCAAATGTTTATCTGATAGCTTCCTAACAGAAAATAAGATAGAGATAATTAAGGAAGAGAGGTAATTCAAATGATACTAAAAACCTTGAAGAAGAAGATCGACTATGAAAGGCAAGGGGTTATTAGTGTTTGATGGAGAGATTTATTCTGCATCAATTTTTTCTTCATTAGGGAGAATTTCGTCATATTTCTCTTAGTAGGGCCCATTTCTACCATCGAAAACTAGTTGCTATGTAGACATTTCATGATGAATTAATGTTAACAATTTTATTTTGAAAAGTCAATTTAGCATAAAATTCATTACGTTTAATTACATTCTTTTGGTAATCAAATGTTATAAATTCTTAGGGGTGGAATGAATTGATCTAAAATTGAATGGATAAATGTTGAAAACAGAATGAAGTACATAAACATCTCTTTCAAAAGTTAAATACTCTCACAAACTTTTCATACAATTAGTAGGCTTTCCTTAAAGAAGCATTGATGGTGGGAAAAAAACATCAACCCATATACAACCAACACAAAAACACAATTGACTATTTTCTAAACCCAAACACAAACAAAAACTCATACAATATAAGAAGAAAACAAAGCCCACATAGAAGAACAATACCAACACAGGACACGATGTTCGTTCGACGGTGATGACCACAACATAAGAGTCAACGACCACAGAGGAGACAATGCTTCTTTGAAAACACGACTACTAACACGGAAACAAAGAGAGTTTTGATTTTGTGTTTATAATAACCTAGTAGAAAACGTCGTTTGTTGTTAAACAAAACGATGTCATTTTTGATTAATTTAGAAGAAATATACCATAAGGCGATGATTCATATAATCGTCACCATATGGTGGCCTACTAACATTTGGCTTGATCTTTGGCGACGAAATTATATAGAATATATAAATTTTTTATAACAATACCAAATTTTTATATAACAAACACATAATTATGATTAAATAGACTATATATTACATAAGTAAGATATGAGAAAATTTATCTATTATCTATGCATTTATAAATCATTATACTAGCTACTATTATCTATACATTCACATAACATTATATTAATTACCATAACTAATTATATTTATTGCAATATAATTAAAAAAATTACAATAGAGTAAAAATTGAAAATAAATATTACATATTAATATCATATTCTTAAAAATCAAAATTAATATTATGAAAAATGATTGTAAGTCTAAAAATAAATTTAGTTAACAACAATGTCATTTCTTCCAATTTATAAAACTAAATTCACAAAATTAATTTACATTACATTAATTTATTTTTTGATTAATCTCTTTTAAAATATATGATTTGAAAATTATTTTTTTTCACAAAACTTTGTTTATTAAATATAAATGATATATTCCAAAAAATTGATATATTAACAAAAATTATGATAAATATGAAAAGAATTGGCGACAATTATCCCAACGCTAAAAGGCATCAACGTTGGTGGTTATTACCATAAATCATCACCAATTGTGAACAACAAACGACGTCATTGTTGTTTGTGGCTGCAACGTTTAAAAAATCAATAGAAAACAATGTTGTTTGGTTTAACAACAAACGACATTGTTGTGGGGCTTCGGCTTCAACTTTTTAATTCAAATGAAAATGACGTCGTTTGTTTTAACAACAAACGAAACAAATGACGTCGTTGGGGGGGGGTTGATAGACTTCTCCTTCTAAATGAAAGAAATTTTGTATTTCTAAAATGTCATGGTATTCAAAAAATTAGTTAACACAATTGAACTACTCAATTAATTCATCACCATAATACTTAAGAAATGAATATTGGTTGTCCTCCTTTTGCATTGGACGATTGTTTGTTGCATTTGTTGATCTTGCTTAAGTGTAGGTCTTGTTTTGTAAGCTTGACTTCAGAGATTTACTAGTTGGTGTAACCAACTCCATTATGCTCTAAGTTATCTTGAAGTCCCCTAACGTCTGTTCCTAAATTCCCAATTAGCCATAGCGTATAATTTCTTTGTTTCCTTAACTTTCCAAGTCTCATTCAAGCATTGCTAATTATTTGATCAAATTAGATGAATATTTAATTTTAATTTGTGTGATGCGCCTTTTGGTTTAAGGTTATGTATTTCTTCTAATGGCTTAATTGAATCGAACCAGGGCCAATTTCATTATCAGTTTACTAACTTTCTTCGTCCATCATCCGTTGCCCGTCATCCATCGTCTTCAATTGTCCCTCCATCCATGTAAGTCATCAAACTTTTGTTTAATTTTTATGTTCTACTTGAATAGAGAAGAATTTGTGTGAATGGAATGGGAGCTTTTGTATGTGAACTTATATTGATTAATCAAGAACTAGTAACATAAGAAATTCACGTATAATTATGGATGACCTGAGAAATAATAAACCCCTAGGATGGTGCATAGGCTAGAAACCCATAATGCAACTTCTTTGAGGCTTATCGGTGAAATATTTTATGAGCCTAAGAGTCACAGCAAGAAGACCCTTTCTTGATTCATGTGGTCTAATAATGCCATATGATGATGATTTTCAAGATCGTGATCATGATAATTGAAGGTAATAAAAGTGTTGTTTATATTGTTTGAAATGTATTGGTGTGGTGATGTTTGAGTTATGTTAATGAATAGAAAAGCTTGGTAATATTTAAAGGTGATCTTTGGAGTAATAATATGAATGCCAAGATACTTAAAAGGAGGCTAATTAAGTTTGTACATTGAAATTAAGGAGACTTCTTTTTAAAGTTTTGTTATCCAACAAACGCAAATAAGTATATACACAACATAGAAGAAGATACATGACCTTGTAAGAAGATACACAGCCATGTAACAACATAAATATAGTAATATATGTAAAGAAAATTGTTAATGTTTGAGTTATGTTTATGTGTATTGTTGATCTTTGAATTATAGATATCCAATATAATGACACCTAGTAGAAACAAAAGGAAAAAGGGCAAGTATCGAAATTGTTCCTCCTCCACAACAACAAGATTAATCAAATCCTAGCTAATAATAACAATCAACTTCATCCACTAATGAAGCTAGTCAGCAACAATCTCTATCTTTCTCAATTAGTACTGAGGGATCTGCATGTTTGTTAATCTTTAATACTTGTAAATTGACTTATGCTCAAATATATATTTACATGTTTAATGCATATTTTCCTATCATTATTCATTTATTATCAAGTTCCAATACCGCCATAAGAAATAGAGGTAAAGGTATAACTAAAGGTTATGAGTTGCAATGAATGAATGTTGCAATGAACAACAAGTTTTCTATATATATCAATACCTTACAAGGTCATCCTATAGACAAGATTCAATTGACAAAATTATCTAGTTAGTTGGGGATAATTTTTAGCACTGAATTGCCTTATCTAAAGTGTGCCAAGCAGTTGAAGGAAGCCAACATGCTGGAAAAAGCTTTGGATAAAGTTTCGGTAAATTTTCATTTTATTAAATGATATGAAATATTGTTTTACTTATTTAAAGATTAATTTCTCTTTTACTCATTCACAGATGAAATTGAATATTGTCGATATCGACAACCCTAATGGTTCAAACTGTGTGACTTTGTTACTGAAACAAAGGATCAGGGATTGTCGTTATCTACTCCATTAATACTACAAATCATTTCATTCAGACGAGGAGGCAAGGAGACGTGTTCCCAAACGGATGTCTCCAAAAAATTGGAGCCAAATTTGTGATTATTAGGCCTTTACCAACATTAAGGATTGTCTTCTTTCACTTCATATTTGCTTCCATTAATCTTGTTACACAATTTAATGATTATTTCTTTTCTTTATTTAGGAAAAAGTATGAGAAAGCCAAGGTTAACACAAGAAAAAAATAAAAACTCCTCACAACTAAGGCTTCAAATCATTTGTTGTCCAGCGAAATGAATATTTAAATTCTTTTTTTACAAGTTATAATTATATCGGTAATTTGACTTTTTTTTCCATAAAATAGAGTTAGAAGGAACTACACGGAGAAGAGTGTGACAGGATCACACTCTACAAACTAACACACTACAAGGAAGGTGAAGGTTGAATGTCTGAAGAAGCGCAAAATAATTATGTAAGAATAAAAATTTGTTTAAATTTTAAGTTTATTTATTTATGCAGTACTAACTAATAATATTTGAATTGAATATTTGATTTTTTTTAAAATTTTGGAATAAGATGCAAGGGTTGTTGCAAATATCAATGTCTAACGGAAATGAACCAAATGTAAATGACATTTTTAACAAGGTGCTTGGGATACAATCCGGCTGCATCAAAGGTCTTGAGTTTGGGCTCAAGTCAATTGCATCATCCTCATCAAGACTAACATATGTTGACTGTCTTAAAGAGGAGAACCAGTCGCTTAAGGCTAAATTAGAACGTAATGAACAAAAGTTAGCCAAGCTTGAAAAGTACGTCAAAAAATTATTTGGCCCAAATTTTGTAAGCAGTAAAGATGAATTGTAATTATTATTTTGTGTATAAGTACTTTTTAAATTGTAATTATCATAGTGTACATGGTCAAATTTAATGATATTTTATTTTTATAAACAATGCTTTTAATTTTTAATTATTTTAATTATATTTTTTAATAATAAATTATGCAACAAAAAATCTAAATATTACATATAATAACATGGATTAAAAATGTCACTAACAATTATAATTCACATGATATAATATTTAGGTATAATGAGTATTAAAAACTTTTGGTTACATTTTTCAAAACTTAGCTAAAAATATTTGGCTATGATTATGAAAATGTAGCCAAAAATTTTTGTCTATGTTTTTGAAAATGTCACCAATAAATTTTGGCTATGCTTTGTTTTGGTCATTAAAAGTTATTAGTTATGATTTTGAAAACGTATCTAAAAGTTAACTACATTTTCATAACTGTGGCTAATAACTTTTAGCAACGAAAACAATGGAGGGCAAAAATTTATAGGCGACGATTTAGAAAAAGTTGCCTATACCTTTTCGTTACAAAAACTAATCATAGTAAAAAAACAATTAGAGACGATTCGGTGAAAATGTTGCCTATAGTTTTTTCCTCTAGGAATTTGGTGACAATTTTAGTGACAAAAAATAAATTGTCATTAAATAGTATTAGCGACAATTTTAGGACTTTTAGTAACAAAAATTGTTGTACTGATGGAGAAAAGAGAGGCACAAGTACTAATTTACAATGAACAATTAAGTGCTTAAGATTTCAAAGTGGGTGAATAATAAACTTATAAAGATATTAGCAATGTTTTAATACAGAATTATAATGGAAATATGGAAATAGGTATCTAGTTAGTGATGTATATTCTTTTATTTGAATTGATAATGATAAGAGCTTATTTAAAAGAAAATTGATACATTACAAGGGGTTTTAAAATTATTGTTTTGTAAATGAAAAAGTAGTATAAGTATAACGAAATTTGGTATCCAGTTTGGTAGTTAGGTATATTTTTATTCAAAATGATGATGTAGTATAAGTATTAAGAGGGGTTTTGTAAAGGGAAAAAATTGGAGATTTTTAATAATGTCATTAAACCTATAAGACAATCAGAAATGGGGTAGTGATTCCATGTTTTTCTATAAAGATGTTCATTAAATTACTTATTTGTAGTTTATCTTTTTTATATAAAAATAAAACTAAGTAATGCAAAAATTTATTGAGGACTTTATACTCATCAATCTAAATATAACATATAGAAAAATAAAAAATATTTAATGAAATAACTTTTCCATTAACCCAAGCCCCTAAATCTCCTATTTAACTTGCCCTAATTTCAATTTTCTCATCAAACAATTCCTACTCTTATTTACTGCCATCTTATTTTAGACAAGTGCTTTTTGCTTGTTGAATCTTGAATTTGTTGGACCAATGGTGGTTGACAAAATTAATCCTACTTATGTTTTGATAATAATAAAATATATATAGAATTGGTTAAGAAATTTATTGCAGGTGTTCTTAGATTGGAAGGCTTATAATTTATTAAGGAATCAAGAAGGAAACAATATTCAACATTATGAAGGCATTAAAAATGAAGATCATAAAAGATTTGAGAGAATATATCCGTTGGAAGTACAACTCGAGTTACACTATTGTACAAGTCGAGTTATCAAGGAGTTGAAGAGAAATATGCTGACACAAGTCGAGGTATAAGAATATGCACCTCGAGTTATCTTAGAGAAAAGCTACACAACTCGAGTTACCATGTACAACTCGAGTTATCTCAGGGCGGAGAAGTTTCCGAAAAAATTGTCACAAGTCGA
>JAOSBP010000003.1:21519832-21530404 GCA_027563825.1 Erythroxylum mucronatum
CCCTGTGTTGCAATTCTTGGTATAAATTTTATTTGACCGGTTTCCAAGAATCAATTTCCAAATTGAACGATAAGCCGTCAGTCAATTGGAATATATATATATATGCAGATATCAATACCTTCTAGGTGCAAATCAAAGATTTATTGGATATTGCAAATTTCAAATAGCAAAAGAAGTTATAGAGTTACTTCTTTCATTCGACCATATATGGCAAGCCAAAATAATTTATTACATTATTAAAAAAAACTTTATAGCCTAGTCAACACGGCTAAAATTGTTGAAGATGAATCATCCACAAGCTCTTCTTCTCTAATAAAAGAATCAATTAGTTAGCAGATTAAGCCAAAAGAGGTTACTCTTGATAATATCTCTCTAAGACTAGATACTATCAATTCTTTTATTACTTTGGAAAAGGCAGAACATTTTTCCATTACTATAGATACTAAGTTACGAAAAGAATTTTCTAAATATAGTGAAAATGATATTCATTATAGAAGAGGCATCGAGATGAGAACTATTATTTCTGACATGGAGGCAACATTTAAAAATGGATTTCGAACCTATGTTGGAATTTTTTTTCCTTAATTATAGCTCCAGCCAAAAAGAAACCGTTGGTTGCTAAAAATTTTATGAAAATGAAGATAAGCATCATTGAAAGAGCCAAGATAAGATTTATTCCTGAAGCACAGAAAATATTATGGTCAGATAAGATTTAGTCCTGAAGCACGTAAAAGATTATGTCATCTTCAAAAATATATGGAAAATATATGTTCTTCTTGTACAAGTGACTAGAAGACAGTTAAAGGAAAAGATAAAGCTAACGTTTTGTACAAACAGTAACGATTCTAAATTAGAAAGATAAAAAGAGAAGATGGAAATCTCTCCAACCAATTAGATGAAAGGAAATCCACTATAGATAAAGATAAAATCTACTTTCAAAAAAATTGATATTATGTAATCTTTGTTAAGTTTTGAATCTGGACTTTAAGTCCATCTGTATAAATAAGCCCCTTAGGATAGTAAGAGGGGCATCAAGCAATCTCTATGTATCTCGTCCTTGTAATATCTTCTAGTATGAAATAAAATCTCTCCTTTTTGCAAATACAATTTATAACTACCATTTAAAAAATCATCCTCTTCTATAAAATCTTTAGTATGCACCCTAAGGTAGGAAATGAATCAAGGTTGTCATGGACATTGCTAAAGGAAGCTTCAAGGGTAGTTAAAGTTTTGAGTTGAAACTCTCGTTAAAAGACTCAACAAAAACCTAGTAAAGCTATGGTCAAAACACTAAAGATACAAGTGTGGAGCATAATGGACCCTTTAGTTTGAAAATGTAAAACTATTTTGCATAAAATTATATCATGACTTCTTATTTTCTGGAACAATTTATATATGGATTATTTGGAATAGATTTATTTTGTATAATCCATAAATATAATAGTTACATCCCTTTTTGAAGAAGTTATTAATATTATCACAAATAGTGATTAAATAGAGGAGGGTGATTTGTTTCAAATCTCTTTAATCTTTAATATTATGAGTAGCTTAAATCTAATAAAATCTTTTTATTTCTTCTCATAATTAAGGTATTTGTGTTTGATATTTTGTTTTTTTTTGTGATTTTATGTTGCAAAAATTTGATTTTATCTTGTGATATGTGTTGCCTTGTGCAAACATAATGGTATCAGAATCATGACTATTTGGTGTCAAATTTGTGAAGTTATCCATCATAGATCCGAGAAAAAGTGTAAAACACCAAAACTTTCTTTTCATGTGTCTATAAAATTTCATTTCATTCTGAATGATGTTTTCAGGCTAATGTAAATTTTATTTTCACTAAAAGGTGAATTAGGAACCCTGAATGACAAGTATTAGAGTCAAATGATAATCAAAAAATATTGGAGTTGATTAGTATGGAAATGAACCAAAATAAATTCAATCAGATGGAATTATGGTAGATCAAGATTGACCTTGCTTTAAATTATTACGGAGTAAATTTGAAGTATTCTTGGACTGAAACATAAAGAAATAAGAATCAACCATAGTTAGGAATACTTAAAGTAAATCGATCCAACTTATATGTTGATATATTTAGGTTTAACATCTTATTAAGTGGATATGAAATTTCTACCAAAATTAGACAGATTTTTCTTAAGCCGCTTAATTATTTTGGAACAAGAATGCATGAAAACCATATGCTATCACGTTTATGAAGAAGTAGATGTGAGGGACATGAAATTCTTCACATGTGAGGCCAATATATGGTATAGACGTGTGTCATTTTGGTATGACAAAATCAGAACAATTTGTTATGTTTATGGGACAAGAATTGTTGTGCATGATACAACAAGTTAGTGGCTTAATTAAATAAAGATGGTGAGAATTAAAATAGTGGAAAGCTGGTGGAAGTAAACAATGCAACGTGTGGACAACCCTCTTCAAAGTGGAGCATGTAAAACAAAGATGATGGGAGCTGCTCCACCTTCATTCCACCGAAACTTTAGCTCTCTTTTGGACCAGAATTAATGATCAAAAAGTTAAAGTTGCTTCCTTCACGCATAGGTTTTCCAAGTTACTGCCTTTAGGAAATAAATTCAATATGGTGCTTAAGCTAGAAATCGTGGACAACACACTACCATATGATTTTATGTATGTTAAACCACTCTTGTCCATCCTCTTTAGCTGGTTACGTGAATGCTTAAGGTAGAAACATGAATTTCCTTATGAATTTTGTGAATGTTTGAGCATGATTTGAAGAAAGTGGTAAGTTTTCCTCACTTTGTTTAGTGAAATTATGTATTAGGATTCTTGGTTTCCTTAAACATTCCTAGTGTTTTGGCCATAACTTAGTATACAGAACTCCAAATTGGGTGATTCCAACTATAAATGAAACCTAAGACATAGTACTTAAAATATCTAGAAGAGACCTAGACCTAACTCTAACTAAATGATATTGAAAATTGAGATTGATTATGGTAACCTTATACTGTCTTTATGTTGAAGTAGCTTGTGATTTTTTTGGTACGTGTTTCATAATTTAGAAAGTGAAATGGCATGATTTTTTATGATATGGAAACTAGAGACATATGGGAACAAATGTGTAGAAGAATTCAGAACCTAATTTGAACGTTTGATATGTGTAAATTAAGGAACAAGTGGAGATACGGTTAAATGAAGAGAAAAATAGCATGGTAAATGGAGAGGAAAATAGCAAGTATATCGATATCTTATGTATGTTATTCAATGGGTATTAATTGGCAGGATGTAGATGATATATATGTGCCTTAATAGTTGTTGAATGGCAGCATATATGTTGCGCATAGTTCAATGGTTTAACGTAAGGAAAACAGTACGGATATACTATGCATGTTATTTAAATGGAAAGAAGACAACATGTATAAATCATGGAAGTTGTTCAATGGTTGTTTCATGGTTGAATGAAAAGAAAGTAGAATTTTAATCTTACTAAATGCTAAGATTTTGGCTAAGCCCTTTGTTATAAAATTTGTAAAACAAGGTGGTAAGTTATGGATGTACTTGGCAGGTTTTAGGAACCCTTCAGGGGTCTCCCTCACAGCTGAGTAAGACCATAAAGTTTTCTCGTCACCATAGACTCAGGACTAATAAAGGAAAATCATCGAACACGGGAGGATGGTTAACGATAAACAAAAAATAGTGAGTGCACCTTTAAATTGATTTTGTAAAGATGGTTTTTACCTTACTATGAAAAGTATGCTTATGAATAATTTCATTGGTGCTACTACTTGAATTTAAAAGTTAATCTTCATGAGATTTACATATGCTTTGATTTAGCATTGAATTGAGTTTTGAATGCACTTAGAAACTAATGAGATGTACACACGCTTTGAATTGGCATTTAATTGAAATTTGCATATGCTTTAAATTGGCATAGAAATGGATTTTGAATATGTTTTTAATTGATATTGAAATGAGGTGTGCTCGTGTATTATTTAAGGTTTAGCCTATGGTACGTCGTTAGGCCTTTATACATGTGATTATATCAATTAGAGTGCATCCTAATGTGCATGGTGATGTTTGGGGGCGTCAGTCGCTAACATGGGTGGTGTTGTGTCTGTTAGTATGTCCTGTGAGTCACCCTCTACACGTGTCGAGTATATATTATGCTAGCACTATTATAGGTAAGCGATACAGAACCAGCTCCGTAACCACTAATTTATATGTAGTGCTAGGATCGTTACGAGTAAGCGATACAGGACCAACTTCATAACAATCGGTATATAGAGGTTAATCAGGCACGAGCAAGTGATGCAGAACAAGTTCCGTGGCCCTACACCTAAGGGTAATATATGGAAAAGAAAATTAGTGATAGGCTATGTTTTAAAAATAAAGTTCATGAAAGTATTGATTGTTATCGCTATATACTTTACAAAAAAATTGGAACTTGATCTCAGAAAAATTTATATGTTTTGTTTTACATATGCATTAATCTTATAAAAGAAAAGAATGTGTTTTGTAAGAACATTGGTTATTACTTGAAAAGAAAAGAAATTGTTTTATTTTATGAAGGTTAATATTTGTATAAATGTTTTTATTAGAAACCAATAATAGTCGCTGAGCTTGTTTAGCTCAACTTTTATTTCTGTTTTTAAATAAAACCTCCCAGGTGCACACTTAGGGGATTCAGTAGTAGGGACTTCACCTTGCGAGTAGTCAACTTTGTCAAGTGCTGCCATGTAGGCATTTTTATTTTTCCTTGTACATATTTTTGAGATTTTTTGCATATCTTTGAACATGTTTTGGAAAGTACATTTGTATAAAGAATGGATGTGTATAAAGGTTTTTAAATGAAATGTATGATTTTGTTGTAGCTTTTCAAAGTTTATTGATGTAACTATTTGAGACTACATATGAGTGGATTTGAAGTCCACAATTTGGAGTTGAGAAATTGATGTGATAATAGAAGTGTTTGAACTTTTACACGACTTTGAAATTTTTGGAATATTAAAATATAGTCGTTGTGCTGCCAAATTTTTTAATAAACTGAAAAGCAAAACTCCATTGTTTACATTTCTTATTGTGAATTGAGGTTTTTCCTTAATATGGGCAATAGGTTTAGCTTCACAGAAACTTCTTACCTGACTCAGATATTGACTAGGGACCCATCGTAGAGAACCAGGTAGGTTGCCTAGTCATTACAGGATAGGCGCCTGTCAAAAAGGATATTTGATAGACTACAACAATAGACGTATAAGAGAGCTAAAGAATATTTATTCGCAGTTGAGAACTTACAATTTTTTTTCCTTAAGTACTTCATTATATTTTAAAGCAACAATTCTTGAATATCAGCTAGAAAACCATCAATATGCAAAAGAGCATAAAGTGATACATCTTAGCTTTTCTGAGTATTATAGAGTACACATTGATAGAGGTTATTAGAAATGTTATAACTATGAAAGAGTGTCCTTATCGTGGTCATTTATTTTTTGAAATAAATAAATTTGATACTTGTTTACAAGAGGACCCAATTGAATTACATAATCATACAAATACATATAGTTACATTTTATTTACAGATTGTCATAAAAAAGCTATAAAAGATGTTAAAGCAATGATGGACGAATCAAAAATAATGGACATTATGAAACTTATGATCTATATGGCTAAGATAAATATTTAAAATTAAAACATGAAGGATTAAAAATAGAAATTGATTTGGCAGAAATTCAAAAAACAATAGAATATTATAGAAATAACATTCTTCTGCATATAGAAAAACTTTAAAAACAAATGATGGATATGCAAAATATGATTTAAAAATTGAATAAATTAGAAATAGAGAATAAACCCAATAAAAATCCTATGAAAAAACTTATATTTGATCTAATTTTTAAAATGAAAATACCTCCTAATTATAGAGAAAATGGAAAATTTTATACGAGCTTCTGATTCAAAAATTGAAAAGTTAAATGAACATATAAAAAATTTTAACTTAGAACCTTTAGCACATATAAAACTCGATTTAGTTAAGCAAGAAGATCACTTGAATCCTAATATTAGTGAAATATGTAGTACTTCTAGAAATTCACTTTCATTTGAATCCTAATATTAGTGAAATATGTAGTACTTTTAGAAATCCACCTCTTAGGTATCCTTCACAAAGTTTTAATAAACCTAATTTAGGATATGCTGGAACTCATATGATAACTAAAAATAAATATGGTTTTACTCCTATAGATAAAATGAGAATGGAAGCTATAAATCCTTTTAGAATATATTTAGATATAAATTGCATCCAAAATATAGAAGAAGTGATAGATAAATGGGAAACTTCTTTACAAGTAGTTATCACTATTAATAAAATGGATAATGATATAGCATATTTAATAACTCGAGCAACTGAAACTTTTTGACTAGAATTTGTTGTAAAAGGAAATATTTAAAAAGATACAACTATTATAAGAAAATATGCTATAGCATTACAAAGACTGCAATTATGTGATATGTGTGAAATTAATAGACCTGGTCTTGGTCTTCCTTCTTTAATAATATGCCCTTTCTTTGTTGATTTTAGCAATTGATGGCTTGCCATTCTTTGAGCTTTTTCAATCACATCATAAAAACTGTTGGTTTGCTCCAATTACATCATATGAATTACAAAAAAAGGTTTCTTTCTTATACTTATTGTTATTATCGCCAATTCTTTCATTTTGACGATTTTTGCAATTACCTAGATTATACCTAGTTGTATAAATACCTCGACAACTCCCATTTGTTAATACATAAAGCCCAATAAGCATATCTTTAGTTAGTATGAAAATGGGATATCCAATAGTTAAGATAAGAGATTCATATGAGAAAACATATTTTATATTTTATAGATTATTATTATCATATGTATAATCAAGTAGGTAAACAACTTTATTTAAAAATGATTTGCTCAAAGATTCTTGATCATTAGGGAAATAGATTAAAGGCAACTTACAATCCTAGACTTGTAGATTCCTTACGAAAAAGAATCTCTTTCTTAAAAGATAAATAAGTGAATAGTGTGATGATGCTATATTATTAAAGAAAATTAAAGGAATAAAGAAAGATCTTCTTTATATTAATGTTATAACTTTAAAATGCCTACCATGATAGGATGTGATAGTCCTTATTATTATAATAAGATAAACAAGAAATACAAAAGAAAGAAATGTTTTAAGAAAAGATATTTAAAAAACATAAAGCAAGATATTATAAGGGAAAGGAATGACAAAAACTTAGAAAACCTTTGTTTAGAAGAAACAAAAATATAACTAAATGTCAGTGTTATGATTGTAGCGAAAAAGGACACTACACTAATGAATGTCCTAAAAAAGATTAATAAAAATAAAATAAATGAAATGATAGAAAATGAAGATTTTATTAGAGTTTACAGGCAACACCGGCGAGACCTGGGATGGCAACCCGATTGGGAGTTATCGAGGATCCATAATTCCTACTCTTTTGAAGAAAGCATTTTATAATAATAGATATATAATACGAAGAAATCTCAAATTATGAAATAAAAGAGTGAAATAGGAGAATTTTCTAATGCTCAAGTTACTAAGCAAATAATAGATAATATAGTAGAAACATTTGAAAAATACGGAAATTACAGTCAAGAAATTCTTATTGATAGAAAAATATTTAAAAAGATTCAAAATTCTATGTTTTCTATAAATTCTTACAGTAGGTTTAATATGTCATTTCTAGAAAAATTGGTTTAAAATTTAGAAAACACCATATGTTCTACGGTATTAGGAAATGTAAAATTATTCTAACTTCTTATTTTCTAAAAAAAATTATATATGACTGCAGAATTGATAAATGAAATATTACATCCCTTTTTGAATAAGATATTAATATTATCACAAATACTGATAAAATAAACAATTTCCACAACTTCTTGAAACCGCAGGATATAATGAGAAAATGTGAGCTTGGTCTGTGAGAAATCAGAAATTTTGCAGCTAATGTCAATTTCGTCGAAAGACTAACCATTCCATTTGCGCACAGAGTCTCCTTGATCCTCCTCCAAATTTTCCCACGTCGTCCATATTATGTAACTATGAGAAATGACATTCAGAGATGATCTAAACAATCTTCGTGCTCATGATAAATTACCAACTCTATGCTCAAAAACACCCCACGCCTGCTAGAAAGCATTCATCGACAAATTCTACTATACAAACAAGTAGAATGAATCGAATTTTATTTATTAATATTAGTAAAAATAATAATTATAAATATGATAAGGAATAAAATAAATAAATAAATTTGTTTGATATATACTTCCTATAATTTCCTATCCTAATCACTCTTTTAAAAATATTATGTCAGTAAAAATTAATGACAAAAAGTATAATTTATTAAATACAACTAAAAAATGTAGTAAATTACAAGACGCGCTAGGTCTACTTTGTCGTATCATATATCAATATTTTAATTATTTTAAAATCTTTTTTTTAACATTAATGATTAATTATATATTCACTCTAATTCATTATATTTTCTTAATATATAAATTTTTATTTTCTATTTATAAGTTTATCTTGAAATTCTATGTAATTTGATTGACCTGTATAAAGTGTATTTATTAGTCTATGCCATTTAAGATTAGTTTAATTATGTTGGTTGTTATAATGTGATGAGTTATTTTTACAGAAATATATATTAATATTAATTAAAATTGAAAATGAAGTCTTATTGATTTGAAAAATGTCATCATGCGATAAGATATTTTGTTTATTGAATGACGGGAAAAAAATAAAGCTTCAATAAAAATGAATTCCAATTTATATAAATATGAAGGTAAGGGGATGCATGAAATCATTATACTTCTCATAAAATATTTAGTTCAAGAATACTATTTTTTTACTTTTATAAGAACAAACCTTTTAGTTTAGTATTTATTTATTTGTAACAATGTAATTTAAGTATTTATATAATTTTAATGGTTATAGTTAATTGAATTTCCTTCGATTATGTCTTTAGCCGCTCATCCATTCATGACCTAGATTCTTCTTTATCTTTTTTCATTCTTTCTTTTTTCTACTTATTATTTTTTCTTTGTTACCTTATCTTTTCCCTCTTCTTATCGTTTAAACTTACATCCAATTAAGGAATTTGGCCACACACTTATTCTTACTTAACATAAGTACAATATGCAGTAGTTTCTCATTCTTAAATATTTTAAAAGTTTCTCATTCTTAAATATTTCTGGTTCAGTCAGAATCTGTTGGAACTGAACGTCATTGTTTGAATCCATGAATCTGAATGACTTTAGCTAGAGAATACCTGCAAAACAACAAAAGGCACGCCGGGGGTTGATTGCCGGCAGGCCCCTCCGACGCTCAAGTCAGTATTTTTGTGAGGGTTTTTTGTGGCTGTAAACGGAGGAAAGCAATGTTCTAGTCTCGTACTTGTATCATGGCAAAGCAGTACCTTATATATGGAATAACTGCTAGGTTTAGGTCTTTACGTATGCATGGGAGGTTACCATCTACGAATGGGCCGTCGACGCATGGGCCTGGGGCCGGGCCTAACATGACCAACCCAACCAATTTCAAATTTAATTAATTAAAATTTTAATTGAATTACTTTATAGTAATATAGTATAAAGAGGAATTACATTTTGACTATAATATGATTATCAATTCAAATACATAAATGTTTGGTCGGACGCGTATTATATGACATGCGCATTACTTGGTGTTTCTCATTAATTAAGTTATTCATTATAATATTTTAGTTGGGCTTATCAAACTATGTAATCATTGCATTATATATATTATTCTCAATTTTTACTAAAATATTATTTCGTTCCACTTTGCACTTGGTGGTTATTTTATGAGATTTTCTTAATGTCTCTAACAAGCACATTAATTATGTGTAATTATTGTCTAATAGACTGTTATGAAAGTGGGGCAATAAACCAAAGTTCAAATGGCATGGTAACTAGCTGTAGTGACTTGGAAGCCTTAACGAGTAGTTAATACTACTTAAGAAGTGAATCTTGACAAATAGAGTCGTTTAATACAACTAACAATATGCCTAAAGCATCAATTCAAGCCAACTCCTGGAACCCGTTGCATTGATGGGCAAAATTTGCTTGAAAACTCTTACTTCCTCCGATTTATAATAAGTATCGTTTTAAAAAAATGCACGTTTATTAAGAAAGTTAATGAAATTATAGATATACCCTTATTAATACTCCTATAAAGTTACCTCGTGCCCCCCGTTTTGTGATCTGTGTAATTAAGATGAGAGAAAAATTAAAGGTTAATTTTGGAAGTAAAATTATAAACATGCATATAAAGTCAAAAATGCCACTAATTTTGAATAATTAAAATGTATCTAAAACGACACTTATTATGAATCGGAGGGAGTATTAAATTAAGGACACATATTGTTTATGTTTTCTTCTATCAATGTAAAATGCCAGATACAATCCAAAACATGCATCCTATCCATTCCTATGGAATTATGTGCTGAATACATTGTGTTATTTCCCTTTTTACCCGTTTTATGACATTTGTAGTTCGTTTTGTTTATTTTTCTGCT
>JAOSBP010000003.1:21536922-21549084 GCA_027563825.1 Erythroxylum mucronatum
TGATATTTCACCCAAGTTTGAATTTAAATGCTTTTAAGTTATTGTGCCAGTTTAATCTAAAAAGAAATCATAAAATTGATAGTATATTTTCGTTTATAATGTGTGAAAGGGCATATTTATTAGTAGTCTTTTAGTTGATAAACAGTATGGTTACAAAATAATCCCATAGTGAAGTTTAAAAATGAATATGTTGATATGCTTTTTGAGACAATATATCAACAAGCCATTATATTAGAATTTAGTTGAATTAAAATATGAACAATTTTATTGAATCAAATAATCGAAATTAGCAATTTATCAACCTAATATATACTTCACTCAGATCTGAATTGGATGTTTTTTTTGTTGAGAAATGATCTGAATTGGATGTTGTTTTCTTTTACCCTATATGTTTTCTTATCTATTCGTATGTACTGTGATACGGGTTTTGTTGTGGTGTTCTTTGTCTCTTTTCTTGTGTTGATCCAGTCTTAATTGAACATAATTATTCCTTGCGAACTCTTTGGTCAACTTGCTGTCGGATAGACTTAACGCACGTTGTGCAATTGATACAGAAGAAAAGTCCGAATCCAATCGATACACAGACTCCTCCTGGTGGAAGCAGTCCTCAGGACCAGCGACTCTTTACACTAAAGTGAAAAATAGAGCCGGTGTCGAATATGATTGTCACATCAGACAGGATAGATTTTTCCTACTTCAATTTTTCAATAGTTTAAAAATTGTATCGAATGCTAAACCAGTTAAAAAAAATTTAAGGTTTAAAATTTTAATTCGTATTAAACTACTACAAAATAGGTATATAATAAATAAGAAATAAAAATTATAAGAATAATTAAAATATATAATATAAATTAAAATATCTTATTAAAATAAAATACACTAATAATGTCTATTAATATATAATAGATTAATATAAATCTAACAATTTAAATTAAGATTGAATCTAATATAAATTTGATGTGTAATTTGATAATAGAAATAGAGAGGAAAGATTGAGAGTAGACAATAGACAAGAATCTGGAAGTGAATATCTTTCTGCTGTCCTTTTATTTATGTTACTACCACTTTATATAGCAATTCCAATAAAAACACGTTACATAACTTGCGTATTTCTCCCATAAAAATAGCAACTAACAGATAACATGAAATAAGATCAATGATAATTCAGCAGGGAATCAGCAACCACTCTCGACGTGGTCTCTATTGGACTTGGTCTTGAACAAGTCAATCCATGAAGAAGGGAACGTATCATGCCCCTCCACCAGCAACATCCTTGTCCGCAAGGATGAATTCTAGATATTGTTTCGAGAACCTCCATTTGCTTTCCCAAGTCGCATCTTCACGATTAGTACCTTTCCATTGAATGAAAACCTCTGTTTTTGGACGATAATGGCCTTTCTGAAAGACTCTCCTATCCAAAATACACTCAGGTTGTGGTAAGATCGAATCGGATGGAGAGATTGGAGGGAGCTATGCCATGCCCTTTCTTGTCAGTAAATCTTTATCTTCCTCCTCCACATCTTCTATCATGAATAATTGAGGACGGCTACATCGATAACCCTGAGTAAATTTTTCATCGCAGTAGTAACAAAGACCTTTATCACGTCTCTCTTTTGCTTCTGAGGTGATATTCTACGAACTGGCATGACCGGTACGGTGTCTGTAGCAGCAGATTTGGTGGTTGGCGCAGGTTCAAGTATTCCAGCCATATTGCTTCCTTGAACAACCCCGTGGGTCTCGACAGCTGGTATTGCTTTCTTTTGTAATGTATTTTGCTCTTTGATTAAACGAGTAACTCCAAAAGCAGTGGCTACTGATTTTGGTTGTTTGATTTTGACATCTAGTCTCACCTCGTCCTTTAAACCTGCAGTAAAACAATCAACAAGAAAGGATTCTGGTAAATCATCAACTCTGTGTGATAATTTTTCAAATTCTTCCTGATATGCTGTCACAGTGGTAGTTTGTTTTAATCTTGTTAATGCTTCTGAAGGATCTTCATAATCGGTGGGGCCAAATCGTTGGAGAACAGCTTTGGTAAACTCCTCCCAAGTCATAGGTCCTCTGAATTTACTGAGCCAACGGTGCCATTGTAGAGCGATGCCTTCAAGGTGAAAGGAAGCAAGCTGGACTTGTTGATTTTCAACTATCTCCTTGAAATCAAAATATTGCTCTGCTTTATATATCCACCCTTGCGGATCGTTGCCATCAAACTTGGGAAAGTTGAGTTTTAGGTGATGGGTATTTGAGTTTATGGTGTTGCTAGACCCGGTTGGGAGAGGGTTTCCGTGGGTATTGCGAGGTGGGCTGTTATGGGGTGGTGGTTGACGTGAATGTTGAGCTTCAGGTGAGGCAAAAGGATTTTGGTTGTCGGACTGTTCCTTTAGGTGGGTTACAGTTGCTTCGATAGTTTGCATTTTGGTCATGAAGGTCTGTAGAGTCATCTGTAACTGATCGAACATAGACTCGTGTCTTCCCAAAGCTTCCTGAACCTCGTTTCTAAACTCAGCATTAGTTTGCTGGCGTGTTCCCATTGAGGAACCTGTCTCTGATACCAAATGATGAGTAATTTGATAATAGAAATAGAAAGGGGAGATTGAGAGTAGACGATAGACAAGAAAGTGGAAGTGAATATCTTTTCTGCTGTCCTTTATTAACGCTACTACCACATTATATAACAATTCCAACAAAAGAACGTTACATAATTTGCTTATTCGCCTCACCTTCTCACATGAAAGTAGCAACTAACAGATAACATAATATTGAGAGAACTGAAATAAGATCAACGATAATTCAGCAGAGAAGCAACAACAAATCTTGACCCGATCTTTGTTGGACTTGGTCTTGAACTTGAAGAAGACGTATCATGCCCCTCCACCAGCAACATCCTTGTCCGCAAGGATGAACTCCGGGTATTGTTTCGAGAACCGCCATAAGTTTTCCCAAGTCGCATCTTCACGATTACTGCCTTGCCATTGAATTAAAACCTCTGTTCTAGGACGATAACGCCCTTTTTGAAGGACTCTCCTATCTAAAATACGTTCAGGCTGTGGTAAGATTGAATCAGATGGAGAGATTGGAGGAAGCTCTGGCGATACTTCAACAGGAGAACCAAAGCACTTGCGCAATAAACTGACATGAAAAACATCATGTATTTTAGATGCAGGTGGCAATTTCAATCTATATGCAACAGGGCCAATCCTTTCAACAATCATGTAAGGGCCAAAGAAACGAGGTGCCAATTTCAAGGAACGACGAATAGCTACAGAGGTTTGCCGATACGGCTGTAACTTTAGATACACCAAATCACCGACTTGGAAATTGACGTCGCGACGCTTCTGATCTGCACGAATCTTTATGCGATGACGGGCTAGCTGTAAGTTGCGTTGCAATTCAGCTAATATAGCAGTTCGCTCTCGTAAGTGACTATCTATAGCTTGCACCTTGGATGTTTCGGGAACATAAGAGATGAGTGAGGGAGCCGGTACGCCATAAACAGATTCGAAAGGGGTGCATTTGGTGACGGAATGCAGACTAGTATTATAGCTATACTCAGCCCATGGTATCCAATCTACCCAAGTACGAGGCTGACCTCCAGTAAAGCAACGCAAATATTGCTCCAAGGTGCGATTTGTGACTTCTGTTTGACCATCGGACTGGGGATGATAACTGGAACTCATATTCAATGCAGTGCCTTGTAGCTTGAATAAGGTTCGCCAAAAGGTGCTCATGAACACGCGATCCCTGTCACTTACTATAGAATGGGGAAAACCATGTAATTTGACAACATTAAAAATGAATACCTTGGCCACTTCAATCGCTGTATATGGATGTTTGATAGGAATAAAGTGGCTGTACTTGGACAATCGATCAACGACGACTAGAATCACGGTATAACCCTTTGAAGGAGGTAGTCCCTCAATGAAGTCCATCGTAATATCTGACCAAATAGTTGTTGGAATAGGAAGAGGTTGCAATAATCCTCCAGGAGCCATGGTGTCAACTTTGAACTGTTGGCACGTGGAGCATTCCTGTATAAACTTCTTGACTGAATTTCTCATACCAGGCCATAAGAATGAATGCTTTACTCGACTAAGGCACTTGTTGTAGCCGAAATGTCCTCCTATTGCTGATGAATGGGCCTCGTGCAATATTTTAGGAATTAGACTTGAGTTTGGGTTCAAATATACCTTTCCTAACTTCATCCAAACCCCATCTCTTTGAATGAATGGGGAGTTACCACTACTATCGTTGTGCAGACCTGAATAGAATGAGTCCTTGCTGACTTCATCTTGTAATTGGCCCCACCAACCTGCAATAGGCATTGTTAATGCAAGAAAACAATATTCTCCATGGTCACGCCTACTTAGCGCATCAGCCCCTGTGTTTTCCTTCCCCTGTTTATATTCAATAACATAATCATAACCCATTAATTTTGGTAGCCATCTCGCCTGCGCTGGGGTCGTGATCCTTTGCTCCATTAGGAATTTCAAGCTTCTCTGATCAGTTTTGACTACAAAAGGTTTGCCCAGTAAATAAGGTCTCCATTTCTTTACCGTCTTCACAATTGCTAGCATCTCTTTCTCATACGTCGATAAGAGCAATGTTGAACCTTTTAATGCTTCGCTGAAGAAAGAGATAGGTCGTCCATTTTGTGTTAGAATTGCTCCAATACCTGTGCCGCAAGCATCACATTCAACCACAAAAGTTTGTGAAAAATCTGGTAATTGAAGAACTGGCGGTGTGGAAAGAGAGTGTTTGAGCACATTAAAGGCTTCTGTTGCCTGGGAGGTCCAATTAAAACCTTCTTTAGTGAGCAATTGCGTAAGTGGTGAAGCCAATTGCCCAAACTTACTAATAAACTTCCTGTAGTAACCGGCCAAACCAAGGAATCCTCTAAGTTGTTTAGCGGTTGTTGGGGTAGGCCACTCCATAATTGCTTGGATTTTTTTAGATCAACTGCTACACCTTCTTTTGAGATCAAATGTCCCAAATACTCTACCCGTGTATCTCCAAAATGACATTTGGTTTCTTTGGCATATAATATGTTGTCTCAGCAACTCCAAGACAGTGTGTAAGTGGGACAAGTGTTCCTGCCATGTCTTACTATAAACCAATAGGTAATCAAAGAAAACTAAAATGAACTTAAGTAGATATGGATGAAATAATTCATTCATCAAGCTTTGAAATGTTATGAGAAACTTGTAATGTCCCTCGTGAGTCCAGAATGCGGTTTTAGGAATATCCACTTCATTGACTCGTATTTGATGATAGTTGGCACGTAAACCCAATTTCGAAAAAAATTTGAGCCATGCAACTTATCCCGTAATTCATCAATAATAGGGATTGGAAACTTATCTTTAATAGTGATCTCATTCAAGGCACGATAATCCACGCAAAATCTCTAACTACCATCTGCCTTCTTTACTAGGAGCACAGGAGATGAAAAAGGGCTTCGATTAGGGCGGATCAAATCATTCTACAAGAGTTCTTGAACTATTTTTTCAATTTGTGTTTTTTGGTAATAGGGTACTTATAAGGGCGAACATTAATCGAACCCATGTGCGGCAAGAGAGGAATTTGATGGTCATGATGTCTCTTGGGTGGTAAGAATGTTGGTGTGGCAAAAATATCCTAGAAGTCTGCCAATAATGTTGCTAAATCTGGTGAGTGGTGCATGGCATCACAAACTGCAAGGGCCATTGTGATGTGTAAAAATACTCCAACGTTAAAACCATGTTCCTTCTTTTTGAGAGCAGCAGCTTCCTAATGCTTCATCCCTTGAAAAACAATCTTCTTTCTTTAAAAATAATGGCCATGGTAAGCTAGCGATAATCTGCCTCAACCGACCCCATCATTGATAACCATTGTACACCGAGAACAACGGGGCAAGCTGTTATAGGTAACACATACAGTTCGATAGTAGTGTGAAATCCCTGTATATCAATAGGAAGGGCTTTGCATTTTCCTGTACATCCAATTTGTTCTTTATTAGCCACAATAACATGGAAAGGTTTATCTGTCGTCACCTATACTCCAAGTTCTTTGGCAAGTCTTTGATCAATGAAGTTGTGGGTACTTCCCCCATCAATTAGAATGGCAACTTCTTGCCCCTTAATCCTCCCAAGAAGTCTCACAGTTTGTGGGTGTTTAATGCCAGAGATGGCATGAAAAGAAATTTCGGGAGCTATGTCATACCCCTTCTCATCCGGTAAATCTTCACTTAAATCCATATCTTCCTCCTCCACATCTTCTATCATGAATAATTGAGAACAGCTGCATCGATGACCCTGAGTAAATTTTTCATCGCAGTAGTAACACAGGCCTTTATCACGTCTCTCTTTTGCTTCTTGAGGTGATATTTTACGAACTGACAAGTTCGGTACGATGTCTGTAGCAGCGGATTTGGTGGTTGGCACAGGTCCAAGTAGTCCAGCCATATTGCTTCCTCGAACAACCCCGTGCGTCTTGACAGCAGGTATTGCTTTCTTTTGTAATGTATTTCGCTCTTCGATTAAATGAGCAACTCTAATAACAGTGACTACGGACTTTGGTTGTTTGTTTTTGAGGTCCAGTCTCACCTCATCCTTTAAACCTGCAATAAAACAACCCACAAGAAAATTTTCCGGCAAGTCATCTACTCGATGTGATAACTTTTTGAATTCCTCCTGATAAACAGCTATAGTGGTTGTTTGTTTGAGTCGCGTTAATGCTTCGGATGGATCCTCATAATCGGTTAGACCGAAATGTTGAAGGACGGCTTGGGTGAATTCCTCCCACGACAATGGCCCTTTGAATTTGTAAAGCCAACGATGCCATTGTAAGGAGACTCTTTAAAGATGGAAAGAAGCAAGTTGCGCTTGTTGGGTATCAGCAACGTCTTTGAACTCGCAGTACTGTTCCGCCTTGTATCTCTAGCCCTGTGCGTCTTCACCATTAAACTTGAGAAAACTAAGTTTGAGATGATTGTTGCTTGAGATGGATGTATTTTGGGCAGTGCTAGAACTTGTAGGAATGTGATTGTTGTTTGTGGTCTTATGGGGTGGGGTGGTATTTGGTTGTGACGTTGCGAAAGGGTTGGTTTCTTCTAAGGAATTAGTAAGTGCTTGTAGTTGGTTGTGTTGGGCTTCTTGAGTGGCTCTCATTGACTGCAATTCGGTAAGGATGGTTTGTAAGGTTTGATGGATTTGGTTAATGCTGGATTCATGGCGGTTTAACACATCTTGTGTTTCATTGGCGAACTCAACATTATTCTGATTTCGAGTATTCATTATGAGTAACCTGGCTCTGATATGACTTAATGAGTAATTTGATAACAGAAATAAAGAGGAAAGGCCGAGAATTGATAATAGACAAGAAAGTGAGAGTGAACATTTTCTACTGTCCTTTTATTGATGCTACTACAACTTTATATAACAATTCTAGCAAAAGAACGTTGCATAACTTGCTTATTTGTCTCATTTCTCCCATGAAAATAGAAACTAATAGATAATATAATATTGAAAGAACTGAAATAAGATCAATGATAATTCAGCATAGAATTAGCAACAACTCTTGATGTGGTCTCTGTTGGACTTGTTCTTGAACAGGTCAGCACATGAAGAAGGGAACGTATCAACAAGCATCAGAATGGGGATTGGAAACCAATTATTAGAATAGAAGAGGAAGTTCTTACCATTGCCAAATCCTAGTGCTCCTAATGCAGTCCCTTATTTTAAGAATGTATTGCATCATCATGTTCCCAGAAGAAAGAGACTTTCGAGAAATGACAAGTCGAATGAAGTGGCGATACATGCAAATCTATTTGTGGATATATATGCTTTGATTGGAACTGGAAGTGGAAGAAAAGGTGGCTGGTAAACCACCATAATGAAGTTGCCGTTTATTTTTTTATTTGAATAGGATTTATATTGGCTTCATTAGGAGGCTTGCGTAGTTTGTTACGTTAGCTTTATAAGTTGCGTTGGCATCAAGAAAGTTCTATGGAGTTCATAATTGCATAAAAGGAGTCAAAGTAATGGTTGCGGCGTGTCTCGGCACTTCGGAGCGGGTCTACAGACGGGCGAGACAGAATGGGCGAACATTACTAACCAAGCCAAGCCTAGTTCTTGGGAATAGACGCTGGTAGGTTGCTTCCAAGCCTAGCCTTATATAAATAGTTTTGGTCATGGCCCGAAGAAGCCTTAAGCATTTTACAATGCTTAAGTAAAGACCCCATCCCTAAGTGCTTGTGCTTTATTTAAAAAATTAGAGGCATATTATCGAGCTTCCTTGACCAATTGGATAGATAAACAAAATCAAAGCAACAGTTGCAAATAGACTAGTAGAAGCATAAGAGGGTATTCTCATTTCGCACAAGCTTCTACATTTGATGTAGTAGCTCTACACTTGGCATACTTATAGAGATTACTTGTCATTGAGTAGTATCTACAATATTTTTTCTTGCATCACCTTATTAATAACTTTATATGGAAAGAAGTCCAAAGCCCCTTGATTTTTCGGTAAAAACATTTTGCTCCACTTGACTAGTTAAAAAACATTTTGCTCCAATTTGTTAGTTTTATTTTGCTCCAATTAGTTTGTTTTTAATTATAATTTATTTTTATAAGTAATTAACAATAACTTAACTAGCTTTTATTTTCAATAAATAAAATTTTAAAACACTTGATTTATCTCATTTACATATCATTACTTGTATTAAAATATTAAATATTTAGAATAATATTAATATTAATTTAATATTATTTATAATATTTTATTAGTAATTAATACTATATTTATTAGTTTTATATAACATCAAATTATATATTTCACTAAATTTTTATTTATGATCTAATAATACTAATGAAAAGAAGATTAATTTTTATTCATTATTTTAATTCATAATTTAAATATATAAAATGGGTTGATTATCAAAAAATCCTGAACTTTATTCAATTTTGCAATTCTAGCCCAAACTATAAAAAGTGACAATAAAATGTTGCAAAAATAGCTTACCGTTAGATGTTTTGTTAATGGAGTTGATGTGACTTGATTAGTATGTATGTTCAATCCAAAGTGCTTAACCATAAATTGCAAAGGTTAATATGTTGGAACAACTTGAATGATTGTTGTTTGAGGTTAAATTGGTTTTGTCAAGTTAGCCGCCACTATATCATTAGTGCATGTTGCATGAATGTGTGTATTATTGTTTGGATTGTTTGGATTGTTTGAGTTTGAGTTTGTGTTTTGTTTTTGTTTTTGCTAGAGGATAAACAAAAGTTTAAGTGTGAGGATGTTGATAGATGTAAATTATACTATGGTTTGATAGATGTTTAAGTGTGCTTTTGAGTATTTCTTAGATGATTATCATGCATATAGGCTTAGAATATGTTATTATTAGTGTTTGTCTATATTATAAGTGTTTGTGTGGTTTTGAGCATGATTTAGATCTTAATTTTATGTTTCAAGAGGTGTGTGATATGTGTTTAAGTGGATGGAAAGAGAAAATTGAAGAGAAGTATTGGAAGTATGGAAGCAGGTCACAATCGTGACAGAGAGCGCAGATAACAATCCAGCAAATTTCATCACATGACTCTTTGTAATTTCAACGTTTTAGGGCTATTTTTGGAACCAAATTAAGTGGGTAAACCCTAGAAAGAACCCTATAAGCCTTAAGAACTATTTAAGAACATAAAATACTCAAAAAAGAGCAGCCACCATCTTGCATTCTTGGATCAAAGAAGGAGCATCGAGGAGAGCATTGGAGATTTCCAGATTTTGAGTTCAAATTCTAAATCAAGTTCTTATTTCTCTCTTCTTGTTATTTTCATTAAAATTAATGTATGAACTAAATTTCATGATGTTCTTCACGCTTATTATGTGTTGAATTTCCAGATTAGGGTTTGTTCTTGAATTATTTTGTGACTTTGATTTCAATTGATTCAATACAATTTATGTGTTGTGTGAATGGTGCATTTTGTACTTTGGCAGTAAATCGAGAGAGTGAGTTAAAAGTAATCCGAATAATTTGTTCAATGAGAGTTGTTAGGCTAATATGTCACATGATTAATAAATCAACCATTATTCAAAGAGAGATCTTATGTAAGAACTTGGTTATTTGATAGATCACGTCAGAACAAATTAAAATTATTATGGAAAGAGTTGTGAATTGAGAGATTGTAGTTATGGAATTTTCAGATTCAATTAGGTTTAATTAATCAGGTCTTGAGAAAGAGTAGTAAATCCCTTAAAAGATCTAGAATCAACACATAATTGAATCAATAGGAGTTAAAGGAACAAAATAACGATGGAATAAATCATAAGCTTCATCCTTGATTTTCCTTACATATTTTTGGTAGCTCATTTGTTATTTGATTATTTGCTTGATTTATTTTTTAATTTTTAGTTATTATTTTATTTTAATAAACTTTTATCTCCTTAGACAAAGTTAGGTTCATTTAGCTTTAACTATTTCCTCATGGGATCAACATCTTTGATACTACAAGTTAAGATCCGTATACTTACGACTATTGGAGGTTTTACATTTGATAAAAAATTTTCAATAGTAACATAGATGTTGAGGTGTTTAGAAAGAAATGAAAACAATAAATATGTTATGGGCAAGATTAAAAGGAAGAAGGATATGGGTGGTGATGAACTAAGCATGCTAGTTTTAAAAGGAGTATCAAAAGATAAAAGATATAAAACACTATCTATGTTTTACAAATTAAGTCAATGGAATGCTTAAAAGTGTTGAATTTACACCATGATGAGGATATTTAGAAATGACCAAATGTAAGAATTGAACTACCATAATGTTGAAGTCTATTGTGAGCACAATTATGAGAATCATGCAACAAGTGGTGAAGAATCAGATTTTGATATTAGAAATGACTTTAAAACTAATTCATAATAAAATATGAGTATGAATGAAAGCTTGCTCCAAGTTTAAGTGTAACAAAATGATGAAGATTCCATTGTTATATGGATAAGTGAATATGGATATGATTAAGTTGAAGATGAGACATATGCAATTAATGATGAAGAATACATTACTGTGAGAACAAATAAGAACAGATTTGCAAAGACTGTACATAGTGGATTTGAATGTGATAATGTTTTGAATGACATTAACAGTGGTAGAAAAGATTACAATGAAGAGGGTCTTACTTAAAAAATTCACAAAGATGAGAAGGAGTTCATATGGCTAGTGTAGTGAATATAAAGATAGTGATGCTGAAGTTCAATCACCAGTTTATAGTGATAACAGATAATGTGAGGCATATATTTAAAATAAAAAAAACATTGTGCTTAATCCAAAATTAGATATGAAGGATTTTAAGTTTGAAATTGGAATGAATTTTAAAGATGAGATACAACTCAAGGAAGTAATCGAAAACTATACAATTACTAATGAATATGATGTTTCAATGGTGAGATTTAGTGTGAGAATTTTGGCTGTTTGTAAGCCACAATGTCCATTTATTGCATATGCTATCTCAATTAAAATTAAAAAAATACAGTTACTATTAAGATTGTAGAAAATAAGAATAATTTTAGGAAAGTGTAAATAAACAAACAAGCTAATAGGAAATAGATAGTAAATAATTTTTTATTAAGTTTAGAAGGAATCCAAATTGGCCAATTAGTAAGATGATGGGTGATATTCAAGGAAGGTATGTATTACAGGTGACTAAATCCCAATGTTGTTAGGCTAAATGAGAAGCTATTATGATGCTAAGAAGATTTATGGAAGGTCATTATATAAAGTTATGGTCTTATGGACAAGAGTTATGATAGGTCGACAAAGATGGACAATTCATTATTCATACTAAACTTGATGAGAAATTAGGTAAACTAATATTTAATAGGTTTTATATGAGATTTAGTGCATTGAAGTATAATTTTTTAGTGGTTGTAGGAAAATAATTGGGCTAGATGAATTTTTTTAAAGTCATTCCTTAGAGGTGCTTTATTAGTTGAAGTTATTCATAATGAAAATAATCAAATATTTCCTATGTCTTGGTTTATAATTAAGGGGGAGAACTACCAATCCTAGTGTTGTGTTAACCCCGGAAATTTTTTAATTATTAAGCATGATTTAAAGTAATTGTGGGGTATTGCTAGATTAATTTATGTTGGAATTAATTAGCATACTAATGTGAGTAAGATGATATGATGTAG
>JAOSBP010000003.1:21555642-21575025 GCA_027563825.1 Erythroxylum mucronatum
AAAAACTTACATTACCCGACATTAATCGCAAAACTACTTCAATGACTTACCTCAAACAACACGCACATGCACTCCGATTGGTGATGATAGAGGGCCGACTGTAGATGAAGCAATCTCCACAGATTCTAAGCGTGACAAAAAATGAGAGAGGGAAGGTTAAAATGATGAAGAGGGAAGGGGAGAAACGCAGGCGTGGGAGACTCACGAAGATGAGAGAGGGAACGAGGTTGGATGATTTAGTATGGAACACTGGAGACTCACGAAGATGAGAGAGGGAACGAGCTGGCTTCAGTTTTCGTTTGGAAAATTGGGGGGAGGGGAAATTAATTACGTGGACCTGGCCTTTCCCGACGTCTATTTCTTCAAAATGACGTTTATTCTATTTTCGGACGTCTTTCTACCAAAACGACGTTAAACACTTCCTTTATCCCCGACGTCTTAATACAACGCCTCAGAATATTCCATCTTTTCTTGATGTTTTTCCAGACGTCGTGAAAGCCTCAGACCATTCACGACGTCTACTTTATAAACGACGCTAAAGGTGTTGTTTTGTTGTAGTGTCGCTTATGCATCAGTTAGAAAACAATGGTGAGCTACTTAAATCAAGTCTCATTATGAGGTTGATGACAACTCTAACCTAGTAGAAGAATCACTACGAGTTTCTTTCCATAAAAGCCCAATATCAACACAAACAAAGTATGGAGGCCTACAAGTAACACATTTCTCAGGGGGGACTATCAAGAACTGATGGGAGAAAAAGTCGAACTCACAATGTTAGGACTCTAGATTCATAATCATCCAATCCCAAAACCCCAAACACATTATCTCCCTCAATAAGGACAACTCCAAAAAAGTAAAAAGGAAGCCTTAAGTCAAAGCATGGAAATTAATGTTGTAATAACTACATGCAACACTGCAAAAATGAAAAAAGGAAACACCTATGAGGAACCATCATCTAATACCTGAATGGAATCCTAAACAACACCCATACAGATTAAGTATATTGAAGCATCTGATTCCTAAACAAAGATAATAGAATGTGATGGGACCTTTATACATAATAGTAAAAGGAGAAATGGTATCCTACCCTATTCAAAATGTCCTTTGTAGTGTGGGTTGTAAGGGGAATCAACTCCCCTAGTAAATAAGAAGCTCTTAATGAGTTCACTAGGGAAATAAAACAAACGTTTATTAGTATTTTGAAGTCTAAAATCAAGGTTGAAAATTGTAACAAGTTGAAATTAGTAGGAAGAGAATGGGGAATAACTATAAATCATGCTTTTCACAACAATGGTAGAATTATACTAGTTTATAATACAAACCTAGTAGAAATTTCAATTATTAGTTTATCTGATCAATACATGCACGTGGAGATACTAATTATGATCAACAAAATCAAATTTTGGGTTACTATGATATATTTTTATATCAATATTATAAATATTTTCCTATTAGAACGAAAATCTATCATTCACTAACTAGGTAACTGTACCTATGGTCAATATATAATATAATGGTATGTAGGGGTCGAATCTCATAAAGAAGCGATATAGGTAGAAAGTCTAACACTATTAACTAGTCTAAAAAAATTGAAAGATGATTTTGTGGGATTTAAAATAATGAAATGTAAAATAAAACTAAATTAACCTATATAATAAATAAGGAAACAAATGATAAGCCAATTGATCAAAATATAATGCAATTAAATATCTATTTTTAGATAAGTACTTCCCGTAGTAGCACTTTTAACTTTATGAATTCATTAGTTTAGATTAGATATATTATCTAAGCTGCAAGGACTTTTTAGAAACTAAAATTTCACTCTGTCAAGATACATCCATTTTTTCTTTTTGGATTTTGAGTTAGTGTTCTCTTAAGTTCTAGATCTTATTAAAAAAATACAAACTTTTGGATTCTTTTAATGCTCCATATTTACTCTTGAAATCAAAGTAAACACAAACAATTAAAACAAAATAAAACAAGATATAATGAAAATTTACAAAAAGAAATCTAATAAAAATAAAATAAGAAAACAACTATATAAGACTAACAAAATAGTTAACAGGTTTTTAAAATCAGTTGCTTCCCTGATTAGAACCCCAAAAACTTGTTGAGTGTTGAGTTGATATATATTTTGATATTGATGCTACCAAAGGTTTCCCTATGACAAATCTGTCAATCACTCAACTAGGAAAGTACACCTATATTTGGTAAGCAGTGGCTGAATCCCATGAAGAAGCAGTGTGAATAGAAAACATAACACTATTGATTAAACTTAAGAAAATAAATAAACAAGATGATTTTTATAGGTTTTAGGATAATGAAATGAAAAATAAAATTAAACTTACTTAGACAATAGACCAGAAAGTAAATGATAAGACAATTGACGAAAAGAGAATGTAATTAAATTGATATATTTAGATAAGTACTTTCCTTAGTCGCACTTTGACTTTATGATCTAGAAAAAAATTTAGCTTAAAGATTAATCTTCATATAGCCTTTTTATTTTGTGGCTTGGGATTTTATCCTACATTTTTTAAAGCTTTTAACTACCCAACCCTTTTCATCTCTTAAATAGAGCAATGTGTTTTCTCTCCATCTTTCAATGTACTTTTTAATTGTGAAGCTTTCAATCTCTCTAAGGGAGCTAGAGGTGGTAGGCAAGGTGAACCCTTGGAACCTTATTTATTTATAGTCTATATTGAGGCATTTACTAGGCTCATATACCACAATAATAGAATGATGACCAACATCAATTTATATGATAAATGTGAGCAACTTTGCATTTTCTATCTATCCTTTGTTGATTAAATTCTTTTTCTCTATGTTGTAAATCAAGAATTACTAGCTTACCTCACGAATTCATTTATGGAATTTAACAAAATTTTAGGCCTATGTATTAATAGATAGAAAAGTCTTATGCTAGTTTTTATTGATGTAGAAGTTAATATCTAGTCTCTCTTTAAAACCTCAAGTCTATCTCTTAAGCTCCCTCTTTTCAATTACTTAATGACTCCAATTTCCTTAAGGAAAGTTTCTTATATGGACTATTATCCCCTGTATGACATGGTAAGGAAAATGATTAGGAATTTGTGTAACAATTGTTTGTCATTTATTAGCAGACTATAACTAATTAATTCAATGCTCAACAATCTGCATAATTATTAGTTCTTTCACTTCATTTTACCTGAGAAACTTTGCAAGGACCTTGAGAAACTCCTAAGAAACTTCCTTTGTATTGAGGATACTCACTCAATTCCCTTTTCCAAAATTAGTTAGAATAATATTTGTTTGCCAAAGAACGAAGGAGACATAAGAGTTTAATCCATCGTGGTAGTAAACAAAGTAATAATTACTAAGATACTGTTGAGAATTCTAAATGATAAGGCCTATGAAAACTACTTCGATGGTAGGAATATATGGATTTTCAAGCTTACAACTCATTCATTTTAGGTAATGGTGATTCTCAAACTTAGAGACATACTAGAACATCTCTTCAAATATGAGATTTAAAATGGGGAATCTTCTTGGCTATAGTATGACAATTAGGGCAATTTGAGCCCCTTTTATCTCCTTACAAAATTTTAAAATCCAAGGTTGAGTTATCCTAATACTTCTAAGGTTAATTTACTTATAAATGGATAAATTTGGTGTTGTAATAATAGAAAAAAAGAAATTTTCTTCTATAACTTTCCTAATTTTCATCCTAATAGTAGAGAAGATAATGTAATCTAGCTGAGTCACTCTTCTAATAGATCTTGGAGGGACATCTTTAGATCTCATCCCTTAAACTTGTTTGGTTTGCTTTTGTTTTGCGTAATCTCTTTTCCCCTAAGATTTCTTTTATTTTATGGCTGACAGTTTTGAATCACCTAAGCACACTTGATAGAATAAAAACTATTACTTCCTTTAATCCTATTTTTAGTCTCTATCATGAAGCGTCTAAAGACATGGATCACCTTTTTTAAATTACCCCTTTGCTAATGGAATGTGGAAATCTATACAATTCTTTTACATTCATTTTAGTCCTATTTAAAGTTGGAATAACATTGTGTAATGGCTTGCTGAAATCTATAGAATTCTTTTACATTCATTTCAGTCCTATTTAAAGTTGGACTAGCATTATGTAGTGGCTTGCCTGCCTTTTAAAATTTAAGTATAGATGAATTTAGGTTCTTCAAGTTAGCTTTTAGCAATATAATTTACTCCATATGGTGGGAGAGAAATTCCATGATGTTCAAGGGAAAGGAGTAGGGTCTTCAAATAACTATCCTTTTAAACATCATAAGTATACAAGAGATATGGTTAATAATGAACAAAACTACTATATCTCTCTAAGGATGGCTAATAGATGGAATATATGAATGGTGAGAATCCACCTCTAGAAAGAAGAAACATGAGGATATATGAGGCTTTGAATACATTTGAAGCAAAAATATATGGTAGAAGAAAGGATGTTGATTAAAAACTATTAAGGATTTTCTTTATGAACATATAAATAAGGCCTTACCCCTGAGGCTCTTAGATTTCCTTGATTAGGAAAGGATGGAGGATATATCTCAACTTATTCTTTGCTATTTTTCTTTTTCTTTGAAACTTTTGCTCTTGTGACTAGCTAGCTCCTTTGATTTTTTGTATGATTCTTTTATTCTTAAACTCTTATAAAGCTTTGCATGTTTCCCTTTTCTAGAATTCAACTTTCTTTAATTTTTTAAAAAATTTGTTATAGATAGCATATTAAAAGTTAATCAATAATAATATTAATTCCAATAAACTAATATACTAAAAAAAGTTAATCAATATTAACACTCATAAGGTTATTCACTCATAATATCAAATAAGAACCCAAGTTCAAATTCCACGCTAGTTTTAAAAAGCTAAACATATTTTTCCTATTATTTACAGATGATCTTATGCTACTTTCAAAGGACAACGAACAATCTTTGAGAAATCTAATGTCATCTCTTTTTACATTGAAAACATAATCTAGTTGTTTATGATCAAAAACAAAAGTTTTCTTAATGTTTTAGCTAAAGCTTAACTTCTATCTAGTTAGTTATCCATAATCACATGCCTCTAGGTTAAAGAACCTCCTTTCAATTATCTTAGACTGCCAATTCATATAATGAAAATCTATTACAAGGACTACATACCAATATTGAAAAATATTTAAACAAGGATCTATAATTGGTATGACAAATCACTTTAATTTATAAGAAAACCTCAATTAATCAATTTAATTTTCAATTCTCTACATATATAATATTTATCCCATATCTTCCTCTTGAAAAGACTTATTAAATCCATTGGAAAATTGCCAAAGAGGTTCTTATGGTTTGGTTCATCAAGTAACTCAACTAAAGCTAAGGTTAAGAGGGATAAAACTTACATATCAAAAACAAAAGATGGTCTAGGAATCTAGTCTTTAGTACTTACTAACAAAATGCTTATAATAAAAAAAATATACAAGATACTCATTACTAATGAGGTGCTCTAGGTAAGGTGGATCCACTCTTATTTCTTAAAGGGCAAAAAACTTTTGGGAAGTTCAAATAAGACCCTTAAATTCTTAGTTCATAACTCAACTTCTAAAATTAAGAGAGCCTCTTCAGAAATACACTAAATATAAGATATGGAATGGCAATATGGCTTTTCTTTGGTTTAATAATTAGAGAAATATAGGCCCTTTATACCCCTACATATAAAGACCTAATTTTATTCAACAATTTTTACTAAACTCTAAAATCTCATATGTCATCATCAACAACAAATAGTCCTAAAGCTTTAATGATCTCTTCCCCTCAAGGAGCACTAAACAAATTGATCAAACTTACTACAAGATGAAACTCACACTTGGATAATGCATTCATCATTGTTTTTAATTAATAAGTCATGTAAGGAACTTTATATAACAAAAGGCCAACCCTTGCTACGGTCTAGAATCATATGGAACAATAAGATTCTACCTACATTTTCTTACCTTATATAGTTAATTGAAAAGAAGAAATTTCCTAATCTAAATAGAATGCTTTTCTTTCAAGTCCAACCTGATTTTAATCCATAAAAGTCTAGATCACCTCTACTTTAAATATGACTTCTCCCTCAGTATATGGATAGCCGTATAATCCTTATTTAACTTAAGAATAAATAAAAGCAAGTATGTTGCTATATTTAATTGGCTAAGTAAATTGAGCATAAGAAAAAAAGTAGACAAAAAACTTAACCACGTTGCATTAGGCTGCTCTATATATTGCATCTGGAAAGAAAGGAACACTAGAGTATTATAGGGAAAGTTCTAGGAATTAATCATATTGAAACTAGAAGTGAGAATTAGAGAACTTACAATATAGGAATCAATTATATCGAAGCTTAAAGTAAGAATTAGAGACTTACAATACTTCAAAACATTCATTCTTGGGCCAATCACTCTTTAGTAGCTTCTTGGAAGCTAGTTTAATAGGGAAAGTATGCCTAAGGATCTAATACTCTCTACCTAACCAAAAGTAGACAATTAACAACCTCTTTTCTTGCATGCATAAGACAAAAGTTAGTTAGACAATGGCTATTTGTTGTATTTTGGCTTGACTTATAAAGTAAGTTTATTTTTATCAACCTTTTGCAACTCTTTTGTCATTAAATATAAACTTTTAATTTTTCTGAAAAGATAGTAGTTGATAAGATAAAAATTAAATAATAATAAATAACAAAAGATAAAAATAAAAATAAAATCATTTTTATATATTTAAAATATGAATTATAATTAAATATAAGAAAATGATCATATTACTTATTAATATTATTAAATCCTAAATAGAAATTAAATGAAATATATAATTTACTATTATAAAAATAAATATTTTATTTTCTACTCTCGACTAGCAATCTAGGTCTTAATTCTCTCTAAAAGCCTTGCATATTGTGAATGGACAGCTCCCTTCTGTTTACTTTAACTCTTTAGGTGAGCACTCTAGCTCTTATATGTTCTTTTTTTTGCTTTTGTGATCCCTTCTGTGTCTCTTTCCCTATCCAGTCCTACATCTTTTATATAATCTCATATTTCCCTCATTTCTTTCCTTCCCGTATATGTCTCTCCCTTGCACTCACCTTAATCACTCGTTTTTTCCTTTGTTTTTTTTCTACTTCCTTTGTTGAACTGTGTTTGCTTTAACTTCTTATTTTCCTAATTAACTTTAGGTTCATCCTCACTTTTCTTTCTCTTCTGAACTTTTTTGGTATGGATTTCTACTTTTATTTTTCCTTTTTTTCCATATTTTAGCCTAATATTAGATTCCTTGAACCTAGAAGCTAAAAACTTTCCACCTTTGGGTAACCTCCCTCCTAAAGCAACTCCTTGATTCATTTCACAGCCTGAAACTCATGTTAGTATGTGAGTATTAAACCTGAAGGATTCTAAAGCTCCTTCGTCTCCTAGGGACCATACACCTCTCAAGAAGTCATCGAAACAGTTTCTCTGGTATTGCCTTCCATTCACCTTTACAAAAGGTAAAATCATTGTTGCTCCTGAGGTGACATCTTTAAGTAGGGAGCTATCAATTGGAGATGACCCTCTTAGTTTTTTCTATGATATAGACCTTGCTTCCCTACCATTAATGCTTGGGCAAAATTGCAGTGTAAGAACATAAGCATTCAGGAGGTTTTACTTAATAAAGACAACTTATTCTTATTTGGATTTTCCACTTCCAAGCTTCCTCAGAGAGTCCTAGAGACTGGAAGATGGCATTTTAACTTGAAACCAATCTATTTTTAGTTTTGGAAACTAGAGATCAAGCTAATGACATAAGGAAGAAGTAAATTCCTCTTTGGATGAATATGCACAATATTCTTATAGAGTATTGGACTATTAGTGGCTTGAGTCATTTAGCAAGCCATATGGGTAAACCCCTATGCCTAGATAAAGCAATAGCCATCATGAAGAGAATCAATTATGCTCATATTTGTGTAGTTATAAGCCTGAGAGTATACCTCTTTTAAGGTTAGATGAGGCAAATAACTTCTTTGAGGACAATTTGATGGTCACTTATAATTATAGATCTTCTAAGGTTAAACAAAAATAGGTATGGAAGTCAACTAGAAAATGGTTTCAAACTGGGCTTGTAGTTGGATGCAATACAAATGACTCCAATACAAATGAAGTTAACTCAGTTGCACAACAAAAAGATGTAGTTGATCAACTTGTAAAAAATGGGAAAGAAAAGGAAACCGAGCAATCTGAAGCGGAGTTTGCCTTTAGCACTCAAGAGGAAAGTAGGAAAATGCAAGCTATAAAAGAATGTAGGGACAGATTGGTTGCAAGTATCAAAGGAATAGGTTTGTGCATTTTGCATTATGCAAAAGTCCAGTACTTTTCAAGGAAAAGCTGGCTCTAATGAAGGAGGGATTCAAGCAAGCCATATTAGTACCCCAGATGATGAGATGCTACAAGAGGGGAGTGACTATAATGATAGGTGCGGGTAAGTCTATCTTCTCAAACCCTTATCGGAGAGACGACAGTACTAGGCAATATTGTATTTGGTCTTGTATCTAAATTCTCGTACAATATACTGTTGTGCTTGTACTCAGTTTAAGTTACATCAAGTCGGTTCAGGTGGGTCGGTTTTGTTCTTGGTCTTGGTATAAGATCTAGGTTTTGAGCATTCTCTAGCTATGTACATAAACCCTTATTTTCTTGAATTATAATATTATTGATTTATAAAAAAAAAAGAATAAGGGAGCATAAATCAAACATCACCTCTTAACTTTAAGAACTATAAAGTGATAAATGGAGGAGATTAGTAGGCTTAAAACTCAAAGGTTGTGGATAAGACAATGGAGGATCAGTTGAATAAAAAGCTAACACTTGAAGGCCCTAAGGACTTAAAGTATATAGTGAAGGAGATCAACAAATTCAATGCCTAGAGGTAATGGATGAGACATTAGAGTAGCATATAAGTAAGAAGTTAGCATCTTAAGACCGTTATGTTCCATAATTAGAATCATCAAGCATCCAAAGTGGTAAATCTATAATTGATTCTAATCTAGAGGATAATTATCAAAAAGTAACAAGAAGAGGTTCAAAGAGAAAAAAAGAAAGCCTCTACTTCTTAAAAAATGAGCATTTTAGTTTAGAATATCAGAGGGATTAATAGCTATAATAAATAGCATATATTGTTTAATATATATTCAAGAAAATAAACCTTTCCTTATAGGTCTTTTGAAAACTAAAATCAAGGAAAATAACTATAAATTGTTTAGCGTTATAAGGAAACATTGTCCCATCATTTCTAACCATCATCATCATTACAATAGAAGGATCGCATGGCAAATGATCCTAATGAAGTATAGATCAATCATGTGTTTATTGAGGAGCAACTTATACATTTATATCGTAAAATGAAAATTCACAATGTTGAGTTCAACATAACTATATATATGTTTTGAAGCTTAGTTTTCAAAGAACATCCTTATAGGAGAAGAATAACGAGAGTATGAAAACCATGTATGAGCCTTGATTAATTACAGGGGATTTCAACAACATGAGGAGTTAAAAAAGCTAAAGGAAGTTTAAGTCTAGAAAATCATACTGATGAATCACTAAATTGCTACAGTAAGGTATATGATAGAAGCATAATTAACCATATTTATACCTTATATTTGATGTATTTTTTCTTAATATTTAACAATTTTATTGTATATTTGGTACTTAATTTTCTCCAAGTGCATTTATAGGTTATAATTGCCTTTATAGACCAAACGGAGAAGAATTTGGATAAAAATGCAGCATAAAATAAAGATTTGAAGTAAAGAAGGGATACACAGCTGTGTATTTGGAAGTGTAAGTTCCACAAGTTGTATAGAATCATGAATTCTAGAGATTTTAGGTTATACACAATCTAGTACACACTCATGTATCAGATCGTGTATCTCCCAGAATCCTAAAAATTACTATAAAAAGACATCATCGGAGATAAAATGAAAGAGTAGACTTTTCAAGACGATTCCAAACGTGAAGAATGTTCAGAAGGGACAATATAGATCCAGGAATGTGGAGAAACTGAAGAAATCATCAAATCTAAGAAAATACAAAATCAAACCTCTACCTTGCAAGAACATTCGATAGGAGATAAAAAAGGAGATTTAGAATTATGAACCCTTCGTTTTTTTTTCAATTTTCTTTTTGTTTATGCTTGATTTTGTTTCCTACAATGTGTAACTAAAAATATTTAATTTCTAGGTAAGATTAGTTTTGTTTTATAACATGTTTTGATTCTTTTATCTAATGTAATTGTTTTGATTGATCTATTATGATTCAATTATATGTTTATATATATTCTAATAGATCTAGAATATTAGTTCATAATCTAATTATATAACATAGAGATTGAGAAATCTTGTGTATGAATAGATCTACTGTAATTGAAAGAGGTTGATTGCAAATCTAAAGATAGGTCGACATAAATCCTTTGGATTAGGATCAAACCTAATAACGAAATTCATAAATCAGTAAAGCAATCTTAGTCCTTTTAACCTGAATAATATTGGTTGATAATTCTGGTTGGGTCGGCCCTGTCGGCCCTTGGGCCGATCGGTCCATTCATCAAAGATATCTAGTCCAAGCCCACATCCATGCTCCCTTAGGCCTGTCCATATGAGAGAGACTCCCATGCACACGTAAAGACCAAGACCTAAACCTAGTTATCGTTCTATATATAAGGAATAGTTTTACCGTGACAGACGGTACGTAATCACAACCTAGCTTTCTCTGTATTCAGCAGCCTTACCTTCACCAAAAACCTAACTTGAGCGTCGAAGAGGCCAATCGGGACATAACCCCCGACGCGCCTTCTTTGTTTTGCAGGGATCATAGCCACGAAAAGCAACGAACGCATGGATCCACACGACAACGCACAGTTAAGCCAAAACCTGGCAGAACCAAATTCTAAGATTAGTTATTAGTATTATCAAGTTAATTATTAGCATAAGATAGGAATTTCCACGGTACAATAGTTAGTAAAACAATTTCATAATAAAGGTCAATTATTTAAGGGTCCTCATAACATAGACACTAATTTTTTATATTGATTCTTTTCTAAGTGACTTCTTTCGCCTCTGTGCTCAATATTATTGCTTACTTTAATTTAATTGTTTAAGTTTTAATTTTTTTATTAAAATCCAAAATCAATCCTTAGCCTAGATAATATGAGAAAGGTAATTACTAGTAATCAATGTCTTTATGGAATCAACCTGTATTTGCCAGTAATAGCTACAATTACACTGTGCGCTTGCGGTAAAATTAATATTGGTATAGAAATAAACCAATCAAGTTTTTGGTGTCGTTTTTAAGGACATTGTTATTAGGAACACCTAAATACTATTAGTCTAGTCATTATTTTTATATTTATTTTTATTGAATCTTGTTGTACTCTGGGCTTATTCATTTATTATCTTTTGAACATCTCTACATTAACAGTGTATTTGTGGTTTATTTTAGGGATTAAGGCTTAACATCAATACCACAACTCATGATAGAAGGATGGAGCAACCAGTACTCTTATAGGAGCTACGATGTGTCCTCTCAATATGCAATATCACCATATAGGAGAGAGAGGTTCCTTGATATGCTTTCGAAGGCTCAATTGACATCCATTTCATATTGCAACATTTGTGGGAGTAACCATTACAATTATGAATGTCGAGCACCAACCTATATGTGTGAGAAACCAAGCATATACAATCAACCTCAAGGTGCACTATACATAAACAGTTACAATTCAGAATGGAGCAACTCTTACACTTATGGATGACATGATTATGCTCCAACTAAATATTTACACTAAGCACCTCAAGTTAAGGAGCTAACACTGGGAGAAACAAGGGCTGGTTTTATTTAAGAATCAATCATGAGGCATTAGGAAGCAAAGGCTCATATTCAAAATATGGTGAATCGGATCAATCACCTGGTGAGGATTATATTTGAAGAGATGCAAGGGAGTTTGTCAATTCCTATTGAAACAAATCTTAAAGAACATAGAATGACAATTATCCTTAGGAGGAGAAACGAGCTTCGAGAAGAAGAAGAGGCAGTCCTTATCCAAGAAGAGGAAATAGAGGAGTAGCAAGAGGTGATTGAAGAAGATGAGTTACAAACCTTTGTCCAAGAAGAAGAAGAGTGGACAAAGGTGGTTAATGAAGAACTAGTGAGGAAACTAAGTAAGGAAACTACTGATAAGGAGTTTATAGTGACCTTAAGTACATATTTCCCATTTCTTTGAAGACAAACTGTTCAAGTTGACTAATGATTAACGGAGTTTTGTTATTCCTTATTTTATTAACAGTTTGTCATTAAAAAGAGCATTAATAGAATTTATTGGAATTATTAATTTGATTAATTATGCTCTCATTATTATCGTGTAGTAAGTGGCTTATTTACTAGATCCTAAACTGCTTTATAGAGAAAAGGGTGGAAGCAAACTGTTGATTATAAATCTAGGATGATGACAATGTGCAAAGCATGTCGAGCTAACAACATTAAACAAGCGCTGAATAGGAGAGATCCCATAAATTAGGATAGTTTTATTTTAAATTTCATGTTATTTTTTATATATTTCATAGTTATTTTTAATTTTTCTTTTTATTTTCTTTTTATGTTTTTATCCCTTTTGTTGTTTATGTTTTGCAAAGCTGTAATCTAATAATGGATGGATCAGAATTTTGAAAAATCCTCTTACTCAAGAATGTACCACTAAACCTTCTCACTTATTATAAATGCTTATATTGTATACATTGGGGACAATGTACAACTTTAAGTACAACTTTAAGTACAACTTTAAGTGTGGGGAATTGATTCATGATTTTTAATGATTTCTTTAAGCTAATTATAATCAAGGTTATATAATTTTATGAAATGATCTCTTGAATTAATTGAAATCTGTCCATCAATACTATATTTCATTATTGAATATTGATTTGAATTAGTACGCAAGAGGATGAGAGTTAAAATAGAATTGCTTTTATAAGTCATATTTTTATTAATTATTGAGATAGTCAAATTGAATGGAGATAGCATACTATTTACACACATATATATACCTATCTTTTTTCATGAGCTTTTGAGCCTAAGAGCGAAAATTTCAAAATTTTTAAGCTCATTTATTTCTTTTATGTGTGTTATAATGTATAGTTGAATAATTCTAGAACTTGCTTTCGTTATGCATATTGAGATCATATTTGTTAAATTAGAAACATTGAAGTAATAAAGGCACTTAGATTCAACAAGTTATTTAAGCCTATTTCTTTGACAATTACCTTACTATATTTTATCCTTTAGGAATAACCAAGTAGTTCCTTAGCTTTTTCATTGATTATATCCACAAATTATCCTTTATCCTATTTTTATTTGAAGTCTTTTTAATTGTTTTAAACCCTAAAGGTTATTTACATTAAGTGTTTTTTGAAATTTGAAAATATTGAAGGGTCCATTATTTCTTGAATTGTGGTACATTATGAATGATTAATAAAGTATAAATAAATAAATAAATTTGTGAATAAGAATATGGTACCAATGAAGTTGCAATGAAAGGGCCTATATATTTATACTCAAGTTTCATGTAATTTCTTTTGAGTAAATTTCCTTCAGATTTAAACTTTTTTTCCCCAATCATAACATACCTAAACCTCATTAAAACATATATGGAGACCTTTTGATTTTTTTATAGTTTATACATAAGTGGTGGTGATGTGATAATACTGCAAGCATGTCGTACGAGTTTTATTAAGCATGGATTGAGAGGTTTAAAATTTTTCACCGTAAACACTTAAGTGCATTGAGTGAAATCTTAGCAAACGTGTAAAGGTTTATTCTTTTGATTTCAATGCTATTATTGATGTGATTACTATTAATATTGCTTAGGAAGATAGTTTTAGGATAATTTGATTCTAATTGTATGTTAATTTGATTCAATATGACTTGATGATTTATAGTATGAATGGATAGGTTAAAATATATGAAGGGTAGATGTTGTAAGATTTATAATTTTGATTATGGTTTACTTGAGGATAAGAAAAAGCTTAAGTGTGGGGATGTTTGATAGATGTATAATTGACCATATTTATATCTCATATTTGATATATTTTTGCTTGATATTTTATTCTTTTATTGTATATTTGATACTTAATTTACTCCCAGTGCATTTATAAGTTATAACCAATTTGCTCCTAGTGTATTTATAGGTTATAATTGCCTTTATAGACCAAATGGAGAAGAATTCAGATACAAATGTGGCATAAAATGAAGATTTGAAGCAAATAAGAGGTATAGAATTGTGTATTTGACCATGTAAGTTCCTCAGGCTATATAGAATCGTGAATTCTAGATATTTTGGGTTATAAATGGTCTAGTACATGCCCGTGTATCAAACCTCGTGCCTCTTAGAAACCTAAAAATTACTATAAAAAGACATTATTGGAGGCAAAATAAATAAGCAGACTTTTATATAACATCCAAAAGTCTAGAACATCTAGAAGGGGCGATATTGATCGAGAAATGTGGAGAACATGAAGAAATCATCAAAAGATCTAAGAGAATACAAGATCAAATCTCTACCTTGTAAGAACATTTGCACTTACTGGTACTAGCTATGACTACACCGTGCACTTGTGCAGGGACGAATCCCCCACTTGCCCTCACTGCCTCCAACAAATTTCATATAAAAAATTATTATTTTAAGTTTTGCCCCCATAAAAAAATAAAATTTTGCTCCCATTAAAATTTTGCCCCCATTATAATTTTTTTGCCCTTATTAAAATTTTGCCCCCACTCAAAAAAATTTCTAGATCCGTCCCTGTACTTGCGGTAAAATTAATATTGGTATAGAAATAAATTAATCAGTATATGTAATAGATTTGAAAATAGAGGGTCATTGTTACTCTTGGAATTTGTTTTGAACAATGAGAGAGATTTTTGCACTACTTATTGTGCTTCTTCCACTATTCATGTAATGATCCAAATTTTTGTTAAATTACTCATAATGGACCAATAAGGGGAAAAGCCTATAAAAGTATAAGTTAAGCCTAACAAAGCTCAAGTTCATTTCTCTCTTAAACCCATTTCCTTATAGGTTACTATTCACTCCCAACTTCCGACACTCACACCTTTACCATCCGACTACCATTTCTATCAATCTAGGACTCTACGGAACGCTCTTAAGATGTTCTATGATACTACTAAACTTATTTAATCAAAAACGACTTATATTTACAGGAATCATGATTGAAAATTTCGGTTCATTTAGGTAAGTCAACCGATCTCCTATTTTTAGTCATTTTTGGGTGAAACTAACACCACCATCGTGTCTAACAACCCTAAAAACATAGGAACGGAAGGAAACCCGACACCAATCAACCCATTTTACTAGTGAATGAAAATAACTTACCTTTATGCGTTAATCCTTTGATTCTTGCAAACCGAGATGAGTGTTGATGCAAGACCAATGCCGTTAGATTCCTGGAGGTGACCTCGTCATTTTAAGATGGGTGGTGAAGATCATCACCTCTCTAGTGCCCGCAAGTGTACCCCACATTCCGGTGACAGTGATGATTTTCCTAATAGCCCAAAATAACTGGAAATAATTTTAAAAATCTCTAAATATTATATGAATCAATTTTCATAAAAGTAGTGTATTGAAATTCTTAACAATTTGTGAGATAAAAACTTACAAAGGGTTATGTTCTTATAGGAATGCATGAAATTGTTTAAATTGAGTTGTTGATAATTATAATTGAGATTATCTGGATGTACTGAGTATAATTGAGAGTATATGGGTTATAAATTGGTAAACTTGAACTATAAATTGGATTATTAGGAATTTTGCGATGTAAATATAGACTTAATTGGGCATAGATATGTAGTTTGAAGGCTCAAATTGAGTTGTAGTTACTGGTGGATATAGAAGTGTATTTTTATTGCAGGAATGATCATTCTTTCAGATGGGGAATGTCTGTTTTACAGGGGAAACGTTGAAAAAATTTTATTAGGTTCCTCGTAAAACGTGACATCATAATTTCTATATAAAAAATAGGGCTCCTTAGTATTGAGTCATGGTCTTATTCTCGAGGCATCTAAAATTAGTTTTGGTTTTAAATCCCAATGGTCATTCCTATTTTTCTTTCTATAGATCAATCAGGAGCAGAACCCTCCATTTCAAGACAATAGGTTAGGCACGAAAAAGCACTTTTTACCTGTGAGTTAATATTCATGATTATGAACATGCATTAGAATTTATTATCATATTCATCATGGAACCACCATCATTATCACATGCAAACATGATATTTATACATATGTATACATATTTTTGTTAGGAAATGTTATGCTTGTCGTCATATTTGATGATGTGGAGCATTATTGTCGTATGAGCTACCTAGTGGGAATCACCAGGCTATGTGAACAATGATTCAATTAGTTAGGTATGGTTTTGGGTTAGTATTTGATCCATTGATTGAGATATGAGATGGTTTAGGCGGTTCGATCTAACTTGCTCTTGAATACAATTGATATATGGTACATGATATGGTGACCTAATTGTGGCGGTTCGATCGAGTTTGCTCTCGAATAACAATCATGTTGTAGTAAGGTTGTGGCAGTTTAGTTGAGTTTGGCTCTCAGACAGTAGTCAACCACATTTGGACCAAGTCGTGTGGAACAAGAGAGTCCTATGGCTATAGTCTATGGGTAAGGGGTATGTCATAGGGTCATTCATCAGTTCTCCACTATTATTTGTGATTTGTGATTGTGATGATTTTGTGACATGATATTGATATAGGAAATGCATATAGTTTTATGAACAAAATCATTATGTTATGAAATTGCATTTGTGGATTTAACACATTTTAAATATACATATATCATTTGAAATCCTTAAGAGTGCATAAAATAACCATAGTATTAATTCACTTAGTGAGGTCTAACTACCCTCAATTGTTTTTCAGGATCTTCTTTTCAGATCTCTTCTAATAGAGTACTTCGTCGGTCTTCTTTCTTTTTATCTTTAAATGTATGTTTATTAATGACCTTTGACTTTAAAACTGCAATAGTCTTGTATATGTTTGATTTCCTTTACATTAATTATCTCAATGTTGTAACACATTGAGTATTATATATTGTTATAACTGTTTGATTGTTATAAGTATAAGTTTGATCATTTTGAAATCTCATCTTTAATATGGATATAGAGATTTGATGACATTTTAGGTTTGCTAAGGGTCCAGTAAACCTTAAGTTTACTGCTCCTTTAGCACTAGTCACAGTCTAAGGATGGGAACATGAAAGTTTTGGTATCAAAGCTTTAGGTTTAAATTTGAGTTGCTAGGTTGGTCAGAATTAAGTCAAATTTCTCCTTAAACTACTGTAACATTAAGATCATGTTTGTTTTAAAATCATTGCCTTTACTTCCATCCTTTCGTAGTATTGCTAAAAATTTTATTGTATCTGAAAACTTTCTTTATTCTTTGATCATAAGGAGAAAAAGAACTTCAGTGCAAACTCGTGAGGTCAAAGGGTGGCAAATAGAGAATTGGTCCTTGAAAAGGTTATGGCTTCATCGCCACCCAAGTAGGCAAGGCGCAGGGGTAGACGTAGGGTCACTGCGCAACAACCAGATTTTCAAGCACAAAGTGAGCCAGTAATGTAGGGTGTAGATTTCACTACTCTAACAAATGGTATTACAGGATTACAAAATACTATAGCTGCTCTGAATCAGATCATCCTTTTAATACAACAGGTAGCTCAAAATAGAGGCTAGGGTAAGATCGATGCATAAACTATCTTGCACTATACTAAGATTGTTATGATTACTTTTGATGGTACAGAGGACGTCATGTACTTTCTCAATGATATCGAGTCTCGGACTAGAATGGCTTATACAAATTCATAAAGAATTCACATAGTTGAGTTATCGGTTTAGGCAGTTGCATTTGTTTTGTTTATCTAGTTTATTAAACCAATTATAAGTACCTTATCTTGGTAGGAGTTTAAATAGAGATTTATGAGATGCTTTTGTCCACCACCTCAAAGAGATGCTTACAGGTGGCAATTGTTACACCTTAAGAGAGGTGATAGGTCAATTGAGGAGTAAATTATCGAGTTTTATCGACTGACGAGATACACAAAGGATATAACTAATCACAGATGGATAATGGGACTTTACATTACCAGTTGGGTCCCACATATGTAGGACTTTGTTCAAAGGGTTAGACTTTGAATGGTACTATAGATGATGCTATAGAGATGGAGAGGCGACAAATCATGCAAGCCATCACTCTTGATCCTTACTAGCCTAGTGGTTTTGGGGCTGAAAGTTATAGTTCACCATCATCGATGCTACAGATAGGTGTAAGTGGAGAGAAACATGGATAGTCTCGACGAGGTCATGGTCTACGCAAGCATAAGAACAATAGACATGGTCTTAGGGATCTAGTAAGATCAACTAGATTTGGACCTGGAGAGGATTGTAGTCACAGTAGATAGAGCTCTGGACATAGTAGTTCTCGCTTTGGAAGCACTACTTATCATAATTATGGTAGAGTCCATTAGGGACCTTGTCATATTCCTTGTTATACTTGTTTTTTATGTGGTCAAATTGGGCATTTTGTTATAAAGTGCGCTAAGTTTGGATTGCAAAGAAAGTTTTCTCAAGGCTCCTCTGCCAGCGTGGTATAGCCAGTACATCAGGTTCAGCCTCAAGAACAGGCGTAGTATTGAATTGAATCTCAAATACATTAGGTTCAGCCTCAAGATCAGGCGTAGTACTGAATTGAATCTCAAATGGTGGGTCAATAGAGCCGTGGATTAGGAGGTTGGTTTGGGGGTAGATTCTAGACTAGGGGTAGGTTTGGTACTAAAAGTTTTGGGCAAATTTTGACCTCTCAGCAGTCAAGAGGAGGACAGGTTTTGGTGTTTAGCCTTAGCACACAAGATGCTCAGACCTCTAATGTAATTGTAGAAGGTACTATATCAGTCTGTTATATTGATGTTAGAGTTTTATTTTACCTAGGTGCTACACATTCATTTATATCCCCTGTGATTGCGACAAGGATTGGTTGTCAAATAACTAGATTAGTAACTCCTGTACGCAATAGCCACCCTTCTGGGTGAATTGTGTGTTTACATGGGGAACCACAATATATGGTCTCTGATAGATATTCCAACTTTACATTAGTTTTCTAGAAAGAGAACCATGGGCATGTGAAAGACAAGAAGAGAAGCGTACATGGTGTGATCCGCCTCAAGGAAGCCTAGGGCATGACTTACACAGACATGAGCTTTCAAGAGGAGGCTTAGGAGCTGAAATTGGATCAGATTTGAAGTCTGAATGTGCAAGGAAAGGGGCT
>JAOSBP010000003.1:21575125-21587693 GCA_027563825.1 Erythroxylum mucronatum
ACTCAATAATGACATTTAAACAATGTTATGAAAAAATCACTTTTAACATTTCAAAACTGTTACAAAATACATATCTATAACAATTTAAGGATATTAAAAAAGTTAATATATAACATTTTAAAAATGTTAAAAATAACTAATTTATAAAATGTAATATAAACGCATTTATAGCTATTAATAAATGTCATATTAAACTCGACAACAACATGTCAAAACTGTTACTAAAGCATCATATCTTTAGTAATATGGGCTGTCATAGCATACTCATTAATGTTACCATTCATATTTAATAACACTTATCACCTGTTATCGTATGTCGTTTTTATTGTAGTGTACCTTTGAGTTAATATTCATGGTTTGCGCGAAGGAGTACATTCTACCTGTGAGTTAATATTCATAGTTATAAGCATGCATTAAAATCTGGTATCATATTCATCATGGAAATCACCATCATTATCATATGCACATATGATACTTATATATATGGATTGACACATGTATATATATTTTGTTAAGCAATATTATGCTTGTCTTAATATGAGATGATGTAGATGATTGTTATGGTATGAGCTACTTGGTGGGCATCAATAGGTTGTGCACACAATGAGTCAATTGGTCAGGTATAGATTTGGGTTGGTATTTGATCCATGGTGGATCCATTGATTGAGATACAAGACAGTTAGGACGGTTCGATCAAGCTTGCACTTTGACGCCAATCAATATATGGTAAATGATATGGTGGCGTGATTGAGGTGGTTCAATTAAGCTTGGTCTCGAACGACAATTATGTCGTAGTGAGGTTATGGTGATTCGGTTAACTGTGGCTCTCGAACAACAGTCCACTACATTTGGACCAAGTAACCTGTGTGGAACAAGAAAGTCCTTATCTATAGGTAAGGGGTATGTCATAGGGTCATTCGTCAATACTCCACTATTATTTGTGATTGTGATGATTATGTGACATGATATTGATATGGGAGATGCATGCACGTTTATGAACAAAATCATTATATTATGAAATTGCATTTATGGATGTAATAATTATAAATATACATATATATATATCATTTGAAATCCTTAAAAGTGCATAACATAATCATAGAAATAATTCACACAGCAAGGTCTGACTCCCCTAAACTATTTTTAAGAATCTTCTTTTCAGATCTCTTCTAATAGGGTACTTCATCGATCTTCTTCCTCTCCGGCGATTGGATGTATGTTTATTGGTGACCTTTAACTGTAGAGCCTTAGTATTAACTATCTAAACGTTGTAGCATATTGTTTATTGTATATTGTTAGAACTGTTTGATTGTTATAAATATGAGTTTAATCATTTTGAAATCTCATCTTTTTTTATGGAAATAGGGATTCGATGACATTTTAGACTTATTAAGGGTTCCAAGGTTGAGTTTTAGGCATTTGAGTTTATTACTCCTTGAGCGTCGTTCATAGTCTAAGGTTGGGGATGTGATAAAGTTAGTATAAGAGCTTTAGGTTTAAATTTGAGTTTCTAGGTTGATTGGAATTGAGTTGAATTTCTCTTTGAACTACTGCAGCATTAGGATCATGTTTGTTTAAAATTGTTGCCTTTACTTCTATCCTTTCGTTGTACTGCCATGACTTTTAATGTATCTAAAGAGTTTCCTTATTCTTTGATTATAAGCAGGAAAAGAACTTCAACGTGAACTCGTGAGGTCAAAGGGGCGGTGGATAGAGAATTGATTTTTAAAGAGGTTATGGCTCTATCACCACCTAGGCGGGCGAGATGTAAGGGTAGGCCTAAAGACACTACACGATAGCCAAATTTTCAAGTCAGGGTAAGCCAGCAATGCAGGGTGTACATGTTTTTTTTTAGAAATTAAAAAATTTCATTGATAAAAAATATAAGATAACAGTGAGGAGTTTCGGCTATAAGTCAGCAGCAGAGCTTGACTTAAGAGACATAAGAGACCAAAAAGTTAAGCAACGTCATTTGGGCATTTCAAGTTAATGACAAAACGATCTCATTCATCGTCATTGAGAGTCTCTTCAACTTCTAGGGTAAAACGAACCCAACCTTTCGCGATTCTTCGAAAAAATTTCCCTAATTCGGCTGTAAGGGATAGCGGTTCAACAGACACCGAGGAGATGAGGGGGACGATAGCTATGGAAAAACTCCTCAAAGAGTGTGATTTCCAGGTAAACAACTGTTACGCCTATTGAGTATAGCGTTGAGAAACTAATCTTTGATCCTCCTTGTGGCTTATAGGTGTACAGGTGTGCCTAATGCGATTTCCTTGCGAGCCGTCTAGGATTGTCGTAAGGGGTGCTCGGAGTTTTTGATTTGTAGAGCGTCGACTAGCAATGTTAAAAAAAGAGACAAGGATGAGCTGAACCAATCCAGGTAGGCCTCTAGCAGTTGTTATTGTAGGATTACAAAATACTATAGCTACTTTGAATCAGACCATCTTTTTAATGGGGCAGATAGCTTAAAATAGAGATCAAGGTATGATAGATACACAAGTTGTCTTGCACTATACCATGATTGTTTTGATTACTTTTGATGGTGTAAGGGATGCCATGGACTTTCTGAATGATATCGAGTCTTGTACTAGAATGGCATATACAAATTCACAAAGGATTCACATTATTGAGTTATCAGTTTAGGCAATTGCATTGGATTGGTTTATCCAGATTATTCAACCAATTATGAGCATCTTATCTTTGGATGAGTTCAAATAGAGATTTATAAAACAATTTTTTCCACCAACACAGAGAGATGCTTATAGGTGGCAATTGTTACACCTTAGGAGAGGTGATAGGTCGCTCGAGGAGTATACTACTGATTTTTATCAACTGATGGGATAAGTAGAAGATGACTAATCGGAGATAGATAGTGAGACTTCACATTACTGATTTGGGCCCCACATATATAGGAATTTGTTCGTAGGATCAAACTTTGGAGGGTGCCGTCGATGAGGCTAGAGAGATAAAGAGGCGATACATCATGCAGGGCATCATTCTTGATCCTTACTAGATTATTGATTTTGGGGCTGAAAATTATAGTTCTCCATCATCTATGCTATAGATAGGTGTAAGTGGAGAGCAATATAGACAATTTCAATAATTTCATGGTCTATGTAGGCATAAGAATAATAGACATGGTCATAGTGATCTAGCAAGATCAACTAGATTTGGACTTGGAGTAGGTAGCAGTTACAATGGACAGAGCTTTAGACATAGTAGGGTAGGCCTTGACCTCTTAGTAATCAGGATGCGGAAAAGTTAGGTGTTCACCCTCACCCCACAAGATGCTCAAACCTTTAATGTAATTGTAGTAGGAATTGTATCGGTTTATTATGTTGATGCTAGAGTTTTATTTAAACCAAGTGTTACTTATCCATTTATATCGCCTGTGTTTGTGTCAAGGATTGATTGGCAAGTAACTAGATCAGTAACTCCTTTATCAATAGCCACCCTTCCAAGTGAATCCCTAAATAATGATATTATTTTTCCTTCTTGTCCAATATAGATCGAGGGTAGAGAATTATTGGCTAATTTAGTATTGTTAGATGTGATAGATTTTAATGTGATTTTGGGTATGGATTAGCTTTCACAACACTTTACTACTGTGGATTGTTGGGAGATGTTGGTGATTTTTAGTATTCCTAATGATGTTGAAATATAGTTTAGAGGTGATAAAGAGGAATCTCCTCAAAACCTTATATCTACGATTACTACTAAAATGATGCTTCAACGAGGTTGTCAAAGGCATTTGGCCTTAGTGAGGGATACTTTAACATAGAGAGGTTCAGTTTACGATGTCCCAATTGTATGTGAATTTCCTAACATGTTTCCTAAAAAGTTGCTAAGTTTGCCACCAGAGAGGGAGATTTAATTTTACTGCAATGATATGGTGTCGGGTATAACTCCTATCTTGATTCCACTTTATAAGATGGCTCTCGTAGAGTTAAAAGAGCTTAAAGAGCAATTAAAAGAATTGTTAGATAGGGGATTTATCAGACCTAGTACTCTATAGGGTGCATCGGTATTATTTGTAAAAAGAAAATGATGGTACTCTCTGACTCTATATTGATTACCGAGAATTAAATAAAGTGACGATAAAGAATAAGTATCCACTTCTAAGAATTAATGATTTGTTTGACCAACTTCAAGGGGCCAGATGTTTCTCTAAGATTAATTTGAGGTCTGGTCATCATCAATTGAGGATCAGAGGAGAAGATGTTCCAAAAACTACTTTTCATTTTAGGGATGGTCATTATGAATTTTTTGTGATGGCTTTTGGGTTGACTAATGCTCCTGTAACCTTTATGGATTTGATGAGTAAAGTGTTTACACCTTTTTTGGATAGGATTGTCATTATATTCACCGATGATATCTTGGTAAATTCTAAGAGTGAAGACATCTAAGAATGATTTTGCAAATCTTAAGGGAGCATCAGTTGTATGCTAAATTTTCTAAGTGTGAATTTTGGTTGGATCATGTAGTCTTCTTGGGACACATGGTGGGACACATAACAGCTAAAGCTAACATTCAAGTGGATCATAAGAAGATTAAAGCTATCACGAAATGGTCGAGACCTATTACTATTACTAAGGTTCGGATTTTCTTAAGCTTAGTGGGTTATTATCAGAGATTTTTCCAAGATTTCTCTCGAATAGCTGCACCTTTGACTAAGTTAACTAAGAAGAATGCTAAACTTGTTTGGCTAAAGGTGTGTGAGGATAGTTTCCAGCAACTTAAGGATGGGTTAACATCAGCTCCAGTTTTAACCTTACCTTTAGGGTTGTATGGATTTACAGTGTATTGTAATGCTTTTAGGGTTGGTTTGGGTTGTGTGTTTATGCAACACGGATGAGTAGTGGCTTATGCTTCCCCACAACTAAAGAAACATAAGCAGAACTATCCTACTCATGACTTGGAAATGGAAGTTATGGTGTTTGCACTTAAGATTTGGAGACATTATCTGTATGGTGCAATTTGTGAGATCCATACTAATCATAAAGTTTGAAATACATTTTTCAGCAAAGGGACTTAAACCTAAGGAAATAAAGATGGATGGAGCTTTTGAAAGATTATGATTGTTTTATTTTGTATCACCTAGGTAAATCAAATGTAGTAGCTGATGCCCTAAGAAAAAAAATCATGGTAGTCTTTCTCACATCAAAACTGTAAGGAGAACCTTAATTAAAGAGTTGCTTGAGTTAGTTGACTAAGGATTGCAATGGAAGATATTAAGATCAGGATGTTTGTTAGCACAATTCAAGGTTATATCAATGTTTTTAGAGAGAATCAAGGCTGCTCCATCTAAAGACTCTCAATTATGTAAGATTGTTGGAGAGATTCAAGAGGATCAAGTTAAGGATTTTATTGTGGATGGTAATGGTATTATGAGGATAGGTATAAGAGTATGTATACCAGATGTTGATGACCTAAGAAAGGAAATTATGGGTGAGGTACATTTTGTAGCTTATAGAGTTCATCTAGGTTCCACCAAGATGTATCATGATCTCAAAGGCATGTATTGGTGGAGTATAATGAAAAAGGATATTGCGGAATTTGTGTCTAGGTGCTTAACATGTCAACAAGTAAAGCTTGAGCACCAAAGACCTTATAGATTATTACAACAACTCCTCATTCCTAAGTGGAAATGGGATATGATTATTATATATTTTGTGACTGGATTGTCCCATACTAATACTGGAAGTAAAGCTTGAGCACCAAAGACCTTCTAGATTATTACAACAACTCCTCATTCCTAAGTGGAAATGGGATATGATTATTATAGATTTTGTGACTGGATTGTCCCGTACTAATACTAGATATAATGTTATATGGGTGATTGTAGATAGACTAACAAAGTCTTCACACTTCTTACATATCAAGAAGACTTATTCAACTGACAAATTAGCCAAGCTATATGTCAATAAAATTGAGTGTTTGCATAGGGTACCAAAATCTATAGTATCTGATAGAGATTCCAACTTTACATCAATTTTCTACTGAGAGTTAACAAAGCTTTGGGTATAAGATTGGACTTCAGTATTGCTTTTCATCCTTAAATAGATGGTCATTCTAAGAGAACTATTCAGGCTTTAGAGGATATGCTTAGAATGTGCGTTATTGATTTTTGTGGTTATTGGGATTTGCATTTGCCATTGAATGAATTTTCTTATAACAATAATTATTATACTAGTATTGAAATCACTCCTTATGATGCTTTGTATGGAAGAAAATGTAGATCACCTTTATGTTATAAAATTGATGAATGGCTATTGACAGAACTTGAGTTAATACAAATTACTTCTAGAAGGATCCCTATTATTTAGCAAAGATTGAAAACAACTTTCAGTAGACAAAAGAGTTACATGGATCCAAAGAGGAAAGATATGAGATTCTTAGTAGGTGACATGGTATTTTTAAAAGTATCATCAATGAAAGGAGTGGTGAGATTTGGTAAGTAAGAAAAGCTAGCTCTAAGGTATATCGGTCCATTTGAGATTAAATCTAAAGTGGGTGAAGTGGCATATAGGTTGGTGTTACTACCTAACCTACCTAAAGTTCATCCCATATTTCATGTGTCGATGTTGAGAAAGTATATTTCGAATCCTTCTCATATCCTTCAGCCATGTAATGTAGAGATTGATGGCTATTTGACATATGAAGAACAACCTATTGCCATAGTAGATTATCAGATTTGTTAGCTAAGATCAAGAGAGATACCAATGGTGAAAATGATATGGAGTAATCATACAATGGATGGTTGTACGTGGGAGACGGAGCTGGATATGCAGAGTTAATACCCGCATTTATTTCAACAATGAAGTGAGATTTAAAATTTGAGGACAAATTTTTTTATAAAGGGGGAGAATGTCATGATCCAATTTTTTTATAAATTACTCATAATGGACCAATAAGGAGAAAAGCTTATAAAAGTATAAGTTAAGCCTAAGAAAGCTTAAGTTCATTTATCTTTTAGTGCTTGTTTGGTTCAGCTTTTAGAGGGTGAAAATGTACTTTTTTCTATCGCAAAAGCTATTTTTAAGAAAAATGAGTGTTTGGTTGTAAAATCCAAAAACACTTTTTGAATAGAAATGGCTTTTTTAGAAGCTAAAATACAGCTTTTTAAGAAGCTCACATGTGGAGCTTTTCAAAAAAAACCCCTCATTTTAGTTTTTTTGGGTAGATTTTTTTTTCTGTCGTTTACATTTTTAATGCAAACAGGCACCTTTGTGTTTTACGTTCGATTTTTTCTTCCTTCTTCAACTTTCGTCTTTTACTTTTTCGAGTTACCTCAGTATTAAGATCTGATTCTTCACGTTGTTTTTGCAAACCCATCTTCACAAGGGAAAAGTAACCACCGATTTCAAGGGACACACCCATCTTCTTAAGGGAACTTCTCAAGGGACACACCCATCTTCTCAAGGGAATCTTTTGCGCAGTTATTTTGCAAACCCATCACAGGTGAACAAAACTTGCCTTTTGATTAATTTTTGATTTGTGATTTCTGGTATGATTTGTAGTTTCTGGTTTGCATTGGTTGAACTTGAATATTAGGGATTATTGTCTGGGTTTTCGGTTTGCGTCAGCTGAACTTAAATATTAGGGATTATTGTGTGGGTGTTTTGGGTTGTGTCTTTTGCTCACTGTCAGTGTACATTACATCTATTTCGAAGAGTGAAGGACCAACAAGCTTACCCTGCAACATATCGTCCAGGGCCAAGCTATTCAGAAGTTTAAACCTATGATCTATTCAGAAGCAAAAAGCCAATGATATCTGGTGGAAATTGCTCTGAGAGATCCTTTAAGACATCCTTCGTACTTTGATTAACAATCTGGAATAAACTAGCATTCAAAGACAGGATTATAAGGAATTGTCCTAACATATCTGTCCACTCTGCTTCTCTATGTATCTCCTTCTTTAGAATAAATTCTTAAAAACACTACCGTGAAGAGCATAACAACGATCAATTCATTCTATACATTTCTTTCTTCTCCCTTCTCCCTTATCCTATGTATTAGCATCAGTGGGAATGTATACTTGGAGGAAAAGAATTCCTTGGGATCAGAAAGAATGTTGTTAACTTTATTTGGTTAATGCATAGTTTTGTAGTGAGGAAGACCAATAGTTCCCTGATGACACATCCTTTTGGTTTTTGGGGCTTCTGGATAAACATTAAGATAATGCTACTTTTTATATTTTCTTCCTTCATGGCTGTCAAATTTTTTTATTTATTGGTACTGTTACAAAGTTAACTTGATCTTCTGTTACAAGGGACGTGCGGATGCATCTAGCAGGCCTGTGACCAAAGCTTGTCGTGAGAAACTGCGGAGGGAGAGATTGAATGACAGGCATATATATTTTTATCTTAGATTGGTTGTTATATAAAGCCTACATTAAATTGGATTTTAGAATTCTGTATAAACAAAATTAGTGCATCAGTTTGTTTTTAATAAGATAATTCTTTCTCTGCAATCTTTTAGAATATGGCTAATGTTTACCATTATAACTCTCAGTTGTATTTCTATGCTTGTGTGGTTGTGTGTGCGGATAAGATCAGTTAATCAGTGCATTATTGACAAGGTAGATTTGCCTTATGATATGATGTCAGATTTCTGGATTTGGGTACTATTTTAGATTTTGGGAGATCTACTCAGAAGGACAAACCAGCTATACTTGATGATGCTTTTAAGGTCCTAAACCAACTTAAAGCTAAGGCTCTGGAACCCAAAGAATTGAATGAAAAGCTACTTGAAGAAATTAAATGTCTGGAGGTAACCATTTTAAGTGCACTGATGTGATAGAATGTCTTAACTTAATTTAAATTTTGTGCCTGTGATGGGAGAACTTGGTTACTAAAATTATGGGCATATAATCATCTCACACTAATGGTAAAAGTACAAAAATGACCATTTCAAACTTTGCAATTAGTGTTGTTGACCTTAGCTGTTAGAAATTTAGTAACAATTACAATAATATTAATGGCAGTAGTGACACAGGTCAGTTGGTTTTGCATGACTTGTAGGATTATCATGGTTTTTAGTAAGTAGTAATTGTCTACTGTTGGCCTAAAACATTGTTATCACATACCTGCACAATTTGTTTGATCTATTTGGTACATCTTGATGTTCGATATTATTGATTGTGGTTTAGTTCTTTAGACGTGCTTGTATGTTTAGGGTGATTAATGTTGCTTAGTATTATGATAATTGGATCTACTTCTATGTTTTTTTTTAGTAATAGCCTTCTTTGCTTTCTGCACCTGAATAGACTAACAAGAATGAACTTCGTGAAGAGAAATTAACACTCAAGGTAGATAAAGAAAGGATTGAACAACAATTGAAACTAACGTCTATTCCAGCTTTTGGATTTGTGCATGCTCATCCAGTTGCTTATCAGGTTGCTCCTAATAAGATGGTAGTTTTCTCCAACTATGGTCTGATACCAATGTGGCAATATCTACCTCCAGCTGCCTATGATACATCCCGTGATCATGAGCTCAAGCCTCTAGCTGTATAATTTTCATTTTGCTTTAGTGCTGCTAATTTCAAGATGCTTTATGTTGGATTCATTCAACAAAATTTTGTTTTGTCACACGTAAATATAACCGCACTTTCAATTTGTATGATGTTGACATTAGATTGTGGGCTACTACCATTGGTGCTGATTACTAAGATGTAATTGCATGACAATTATTTCATTTATCAAAAGTGTTTATTCTCTATTCTCTGTACTTTTATGCTTCTCATTCTCTATGGGACTTTTTCTACTGTGCACCACAGTTAAGCAAAGACTACTATGCCTAAGATTACCACCCCTTATCATGCATCATCACAACCAAAGTCAATGTTACAAATGTTTTCCTTTATTAATCTCTCAACTCTATCTCTGAAAATGTGTCTTAAACTTTTATGCCACATTTTTATGTTGCTAAACAGTCTATTGTATAAAACTCTTTTTAAAAAGTTGTTTTTTTAATTGACAGCCAAACAGTCAACTGGCTTCTTGGAAAAGCTCTTCTAAAAAAAACTCTACTGGCAAAAGTTCTACTGATATAAGCTCATCCAAACAGACACTTAAACTCATTTCCTTATAGGTTGCTATTCACTCCCAACTTTTGACACTCATACCTTCACCGTCCAACCATCATTTCCAGCGATCTAGGAATCTATGGAAAGCTCTCGAGACGTTTTATGATACCCTAAACTTATTGGGTTTGGAGAAATCACAATTGGAAATTTTGATTCATTTCGGTAAGTCGTTGATCTCCTATTTTGAGTCATGTTTGAGTGAAACGAATACCACCATAGTGTCTAAAGGCCTTAAACATATAGGGAAGGAGGGAAACTCAACACCAATTGACCTATTTACCGTGAATAGAAATGGGTTGCCTTTGAGTTTTAATCCTTCGATTCTAGCAAACCGAGAGGATTTTCAATGCAACATCAGTGCCATTGGATTCTCAGAGGTAAGCTTGTCATTTCTGGCTAGTGAAGATCACTACCTCTCCGGCCCTAGTGCGTGTACCCCACACTTTAATAAGCAGTAGTGATTTTCTAATCAGCCCATAAATGATTTGAAACAATTTTAGAATTCCCAAATATTATGTGAATCAATTTTTACAAAAGAGGTGTATTGAAATTCTTCATAGTTTGTGAGATAAAAATTTAGAAAGGGTTATATTCTTATATAAATACGTGAAATTGATTAAATTGAGTTGTTGTTGATTAGAATTGAAACTATCTGGATGTCATCATCATCACACCTAATCCGAAGTCCCGCAATAAAGCGGGGTCTGGAGAGGTCTGATAGTACGCAGCCTTACCCCTACATAGTAGAGAGACTGTTTCCAGTAGGCCCACATGCAGATGTGATAATAAAAAAGTGATGCAGGTTAAAGTGTAAATAAGTAAAATTGGCATGCTAAATTATATTGTAAATAAAATTACAATAAATAATAAAAACTAAAAAAACTAAAAACTAAAAATATAAAATATAACCAAAGGATATACCTGATGTGGTATCCAGATCTGCTAGTACCTGAAAAATAAAAAAAATAAACAAAAGATATACCTGATAAGCTACAAAGTCCAGCTCTCCTTCTATCTTTTTCATTAATCACAGTTAACGGTCAGTCTCAAGTTGCTTTTCCTTTCACTTTGACATTCCTATGAGCTGGGGCACAATGTTGCTGAGATTCCCCATTAATGATTCAAAGATCTAATAAGTTTCTAATGTAGGAAAAACTTTTTCTACAGAGGGTTACTTATTGCCTTGATAAGAACAACAAAATAAGCATTTCTAAAACAACAAAATAAGCATTTCTAAAACAACCAAGAGGGAGACACAGAGAGAACCATTATTGTGATACCAGAAAGTTTGTACCCAAGAAGCAAAACATTTGTACAACTTTACAGTTGTCTATACCAGAACAGTTGTTAATGGACCATAAACCTACTGAAATCTGACGGTAAATGCTAAAATTTGTTCCAAATCCGTTTTAGTTCAAAGATTCACTTTAATCAAACAAGTCCGGTAGTGTACAGAAGACTCTAATTTGAAAATTCTGGAAATGTAAAAGAAGATAACATTGAATAGAATAGTACATACATGGGTATGGAGTAGAACCCCCAAATACCCAACACCTCAAACAGTCAATGCAAGGGCAAAGGAGACGTAACAAAAAAAATCATTAGAAGATTGGTCTAAAGAGCTAAGAATAGGAATTACTCAGTTCCTTTCTCGCGACAAGGCGAGGTTGCTGACGACAAGAAGTCCAGCGTCCGCCGACCGGGCAAAGAATTTCTTCGAAGCACGAAATGAAAAGGGCTTTCGCATAACTGTGACTGAGAGATTGGCCAACCCGGAGCAACCTTGAGAAGAGATAAAGGAGGAGGACAATTGCAGATGCAAGGAGGACATGATGAAGAAAAAGCTTTAGAATTAGAAAGTCCAAAACTTTTCTTGAATCTCCAGTAAAGGGTAGGTCCGAAAATAACCAAAGCTGAAACCACTGCAAATATCACCAGACAACACCTCAAGCAACACCCTGATTGGTATAAATGATGGTGTATGGGTTATAAATTGGTATACTTGATAGTATGTCGCTAACTACCAAATAATAAATTCCTAACTACTAAATTATGCAGTAAATGGTGAGCTAGGGTTGAACCATAGAGAGTTACGATGCAAATGCCATTTCAAATGTTGTAATAAAAGAAAACAAAACACCCTGGAATGATGAAGACGAGACAGCTAATATGCAATGATCGTAACCAAAAGACAAGCACAAAGTAAATTTAGAAAAGTCTAATAACAATGGTAAAGAAGTGGGCTGGAGATATCTTTGGGATTCCGGGATGTTCATTGATCTTTGAATTTAAATAAAAGGCACTCTCATCATGGTGTTAGCCTATAGACTCAATTAAGCTCTCTAACCCTTAATTTCTCTAAAATAGGCAAAACTAATAAGCTCTAGAAATGCCCCCGATCTCCACTTTAACATAGAATAGGCTCTCTAAGTTCAATAGCGAAGATGGATTAGGTACTAAGAAATAACTAACTTAG
>JAOSBP010000003.1:21591356-21607058 GCA_027563825.1 Erythroxylum mucronatum
TTTTGTTGGTCAAAACGTCATGATCCTGTTGTCTTCCTTTTGAGGAAGGGTGAAACATAATGCCTTTGAATTGGGGACAACTCTTTCAATCTTGCAGCAGTTAACCTGAGTAGTTTACTGGTAAATTTCTTTTGGAACAGATGTCAAAGACCTGATTTCTACTCTTATGATGGTCAAGAGGAATGCTCAATAATTGGCAGTTACAAAATGGACACTGCTGATTCTGTCTGCCCATCAAGAGTTTGTGCGATGCACATCACGGGCATGCAGATCCTCTATCATGGTCGAAAATGCCTTAAGGAGGGATGAGATGCAGAAGGTAATACCTGATAGCACCCCTTGTTCCTAGAGATGTTATTTTGTCTGTGAAACGAGACCATCATGCATATTTGAGAAATAACAAAATTTTGATATAAACGAGACCATCATTTCAAGTTTATATTTTCAAATCAAATATTGGTATAGATATTTTTTTTTCTATTCTATTTCTTGAATTAAACAAAGTAATATTTATTTTATTATATTTCTTATCTTTTCCATTCTTAAGAATAATTATTTTATTTTTTATATATTTTATTTCTTGAAACAAATAGACGGATAATACATTAATCGCAAGAGTCTCAGGTGATGTTGAAGCCCAAAGCGCAAAAAAGGCCCACCTAATGGCAAAAGCAACAAACACATCACAAAGTAATACGAATGCCTTTCTCTTTCTTCCGCCATTCCCATTTCCTCATACACACAGCTCCCACAAAGTGGAGGCCATTGTTGCCAACTCAGCCCCAACACACACACACACACGCACAAAACATACGCTCTCCCTTCTTCTCTCTAACACAACACTGTTTGATGCGCTTACTTCTTCTTCCAAACCCAATCAAAACCCCACTTTTCCATCGCTTCAACCCCACCAAACTCCTCTCCTCCTCCTCTTCTTCTCCGAGATCGTCTTCGTTCCTCCGAATGGCGATCCCTCCAAAGCAAGCTGCCGCCTCATCCTCATCCGCCGCCGGGGAAGGCCTTGCTAGTAGGTTCTGGATCAAGTCCCGAAGGGAGTCTATTTTCTCTATGTACACTCCGTTCGTTTTGAGCTTGGCTTCTGAAACGCTGCCGATTGAGGCCTTTAGGCATTACATCTCTCAGGATTTTCACTTCCTCAAAGCCTTCGCTCACGCGTAAGTACATGTTCTTGCGATTCTCCACTTTCTGATCATTTATTGGTGGTAGTAGTTGCTTGGTGAAATTGAGAGACTGATAGATGATTGTGATTGTAAATTGTTTTCTCAATTGATTGTCTAGCTAGTGAGAAAATGTTTGAGCCTGGGAGGGTAAGTTGGTGCTAAAGATAAGTTCCTTATGTTGATTTGGGATGACACATAGATCGCTTAGGTAGTAGGAAAAAAAAAACTTGTGTGTTATATTTTACTTTATGGTTGTTGAGAAGATGCTTTATTATAAGGATATATAGATAAATTTAGAAGTGGCTGCTTGGTAATGGGTTAAAAGGTGCTTCGTTTCCCGTAGTTTCTTGGAAGAACATCAATAACCATTATGGATTTTATAATTCGAAATAGACTGATTTTACTCGAGAAACTAAGTCTCCAAAGGCTTGCATCTGTAACTTGGCTCCTTCACTGGTATCACTGCATACTGCTTTAGCCCGTATTTAATCATAATCATCACATGATAAAGCAGTTTTGGTTCCATGGAAGACTGGTGGCTTTCATTTTTTTACGTTTTGTGTGTGAGAGAAGCTGTTATTTCCCATGAACTGGTGGACTTTTCTTATTCGTTCTGACATCTTTTATCCCAAGCTTTGATACAAATTATTGGGTTGGCTCTCCTTTTTGTTTCTCAGAACATGTAGTGCATGAGTGGGTTTTAGTTCTAACCTGAGGGAGGACAGCTATATAGTTTCCGCTTCTAAGTCTAAAGAAAATAATATACTTTCCTAAATATTAAGGTCCTTTCAGTTTCTGAGTAATGCTAGGATGAAAATTGAAAATAAAAAAAGGACAAAATTAGTTGATAACTAGTTTGTCATTTGTTTGTGAATGTCCACAAAGCCATTTCCTTCACTTTGTAACAACGTTAGTGTTTAGAGCTTTCAATCGTTTTTGTCACTTTTCTGGCAAAAAGAGTACATAAAACATGCCTTTTAAAAGTCACTGCTTCTCTTATTGTCATTTCTCATCAACGAACTGGGGTGCTAGATATTTCATTTGAAATAAAGTATTTATGTTCTGAGTTGAGTTTTACTTTTGGATGTGTAGTGAAGAAATATAAACTTAATTTATCTCTCATACCTAGCCCTGTCTAAACATCAGTAGAGTTCCCTTCTTGTTTCCAAATGCCCTCTTTCTCGCTCTTAGGTTTGATATTTTGTTGAATTTTTTAGGTATGAATTGGCAGAAGAGTGTGCTGATGATGATGATGCAAAGATAGCAATCTCGGATTTGAGAAAGGGTGTGTTAGAGGAGCTAAAGATGCACGATGCATTTGTACAGGTTAGATTTAAATATGTTTCTCTCTTTGTCTCTCACTCTCTTTGCTGTCATCACCCACTTATTATAATGATTTTGGTCTATAAAAGAATGGATACCTGAACTTAATATTGACAACTGTTATTTTTCGAGAAGCTGTTTCACATAATCTCTTTGTATAACCGATGCATGTGTGCATTCTTTTGACATGGTTGAGAAATTATGGTGCTTAAGGTTCAATTTATGCAGGAATGGGGTATAGACCCTACTAAGGAGGGGACTGTAAGTACCGCTACTGTTAAATACACAGATTTTCTACTGGCCACAGCCTCTGGCAAGGTTGAAGGAGTAAAGGCTCCTGGTAAACTTGCCACCCCTTTTGAAAGGACAAAAGTTGCAGCTTACACTCTTGGTGCCATGACACCTTGCATGCGGCTGTATGCCCACATAAGTATGGAAATTCAAGCACTTATTGGTTCGGAAGAAAGCAGCCATCCTTACAAGAAATGGATTGACAATTATTCATCTGAGAGTTTTCAGGTAAACCTACTGCAAGAAACTGCATTAATGTTTTGTGGAGCCAATCTGGTTGATCCCAGTCCAGGAGCAAATACATACTACGTAAATGATGTTATTTCAGAATTGGATTTTTGAACAATGGTATCCTTTAAAATGTAGGCTTCAGCTCATCAAACTGAAGATTTGCTGGATAAACTTAGTGTATCATTGACAGGCGAAGAGCTTGACATTATTGAAAAGTTGTACCACCAAGCCATGAATCTTGAAATAGAGTTCTTCAGTGCTCAGCCACTTACACAACCAACTGTAGTTCCTCTGATAAAAGAGCATATCCCTGCAGAAGATCGCCTCGTGATATTTTCCGATTTTGATTTGACTTGTACTGTTGTTGATTCCTCTGCCATTTTGGCTGAGATTGCAATAGTAACAGCACCGAAATCTGATCAGACTCAATCTCAAAATCAAATTGCTCGGATGTCATCAGCTGATCTCAGGAATTCGTGGGGTCTCCTTTCTGGACAATACACAGAAGAGCATGAACAATGCATTGAAGGCATCATGCCCCCTGAAAAGGGTACGATCATTATTTTATTTGCCTCATAATACTCAAATTTTAAACTCCTCTATGGCTGACGTAAAATTTTGAGTAAGATTGTCAATACCTTAGAGTTCTTATGACTATTATGATATTGCAGTGAACTTCAACTATCAAACTTTGTGCAAAGCACTCGAGCCTCTTTCCGACTTTGAACGAAGGGCAAACTCTAGAGTCATTGAATCTGGAGTTCTGAAAGGTTTGAATTTTGAAGACATAAAACGAGCTGGTGAACGTCTAATTCTTCGAGATGGCTGCACTAGTTTCTTTAAGAAACTTGTGAAGAATGAAAAGTTAAATGCGAACGTCCATTTTCTTTCATACTGTTGGTGTGCTGATCTAATTAGATCAGCCTTGTCATCTGGTATGTTCTAATCATTCCAGCAATAATCTTTCCCTTTGACCATTTTTCTTTTGAGGGTAGAGAGTAAAAAGACCATCTCATTGTTTGTTGTTGCCCAACGAAACTAATAAGAGATTTATCTTCTATATTCAACTATTTATGTGCTTTTATCTTGTAGCAGGAGGTTTGGATGCACTAAATGTACATGCAAATGAGTTCACTTTTGAAGAATCAACATCAACAGGTGAGATTGTAAAGAATATAGAATCTCCAGTGGACAAAGCTAAAGCTTTCAACAACATCTTGAAGAACTATGGCAATGACAGAAAGAATTTAACTGTTTATATTGGGGATTCGGTTGGGGACTTGCTTTGTCTTCTTCAGGCTGATATAGGCATTGTCATTGGATCTAGTTCAAGCCTAAGGCGAGTGGGAAGTCAATTTGGGGTGTCTTTTGTACCTTTATACCCTGGCTTAGTGAACAAACAGAAAGAGTATATTGATGGAAGCACTGTTAGATGGAAAGGGCTTTCTGGCACTCTATACACTGTTGCTAGTTGGGCTGAAATACATGCTTTTATTTTGGGGTGGTAGGTCAATTTTTTGCTCTCACATCCTCCTCTTCATGTTAGTTAGGACAAACCAAGTGATCGTCTACATATAATGGAACACAGATACGAGTCTTTGACCAATTTTATTAGTGGTCACATATCTGCTGCTGTTTCCTCTCATATATTCTCCACAAGGAAGTCAATGTCATTCTATTGGCTGCATAATTCTGTCAACTAGGTATTCACCGTCTCCCATGCTTTCGTCCTTCCCTCATTGTTACTGATGCCAATTCTGTATCAATGCATTTGATCTCAAAGAATTTTTTGTTTCAGGGTTTCAGAGACTTTTAAGCAGCGTAAAGTGAAGTTCTTATGAATTTGTTTTTGTCCATATTTCATATCTACATACTGCTGTTATATTTGTAATATTGGTGGATTATTGTCCCTGTTCAAAATTTGGCAGGAATGGGAAATTGGAAAAGATTGTATGTGAATTCTGAATGACACAATATTGAAAGGCTCCAAGTAACCCCTCTCAATTTTTTGTATCTTGCTACGCATACTTAATGATTAGCGGATGAATTTGGTTCTCTGAACTCCTCCTATTAGCGATTATTTTTAGAGTTTATCAAATTTCTTTTGGCCTCCTAATTATAGTGGTGTCAATTATAGTATTTTATTTTCTTTCTCATCCCTTTCCCTTTTTATAGTACTTAGCATACGTATTTGTGTATTAGGCTATATAATAAAGCAGAAGACCCTCAGGATAGTTTGACATGTATGATTAAATACAGTTATGGATATATCATTAAAAGCAGTAGTAGAAGTTAGATGAGTAGTGGTAGTGGTACTTGATTTATGACACATCAGCTCCTAAGAAACATCATGTGGATGACATGCAGACATCACAAAGTATATAAAGTTGGAGCTCGACATCGGTGGTATGACTCGTTCACAATAATTAAAAATATATCTTTGAGACCTTCGACACAATATTTGCGTGCTATCTACACATATCTTCGTATCTTAAATGCTAAAATTTTAATTAGTGAATGGTATCCCTTTATATTAAATCATTGTGAACTTATTTCAACTTTAGTATTTAGAATAGTATTTAATTTATAAGAATTCTATTTTAAATTCCAATATCTAAGTGGATATTTAAAATTCTTTAAAGAAGAAAGCCACTATGAATAAAGAAATGTTTTCCTTTTCAGTTATCTATCTAATTTGTAAGCAATAAATTTGTGTAGACATTTAAAAGAACCTTTATATAAGAACTACCATGCTCATACTCGATCGAATAAAGGTGGGGAGACTAACTCAAACTCTCTTGCTTATCCATGCTACCCATTTAAAAAGGTGTAGAGTTCCTATTTTATGATTTTTATTAGAAAGCTCCAATATATTCTTTTCTTGAATCAACCCATTAAAAATATTTATTATAAGAGATTTAATATTAATTGATATTTAAACTTTTACCAAAGTATTATCAGCTCGTAGTAAAAATCAATAGAAAGTTAAAAAAATTGACAACCTTCTACTATTGCCAATAATTCTTTTTCATTAATATGGTATTGTTGCTGAATATCTGTAAAAGTTCCAGAAGTATATCTGCACAAGGACTCAATAGTTTTAACATGAACTTCATTGTAATCTATCTTTTTTAATACTTCACTCCACACTTGATCAGAATCATCAGTTTCAAGAATGAACTTCATTGGACTTGTTTTATAACTTGTAATTTATCTAGAAATTGTGAAATTTTCTTAAGAATGTGAGGTTGAAGTTTAACTTCTTTATCATTTATTTCCATTCCAAGAAATTTTATCCCAGTTTGACATATCTTAGCCTTTTTCTTAGAGAGAGCAAGACCATGTTTTTCACATAATTCTGCAAATGTAAGAAGATGCATAATATGTTGTTACAGTCATATAAGTTTAGGGGAGAAATTTGATAATTAACTTTGTTATATTATTTAAATTATTTGTTTAGAGTACTTCGGTTCTTAATTCTTATTTTTTTCCCATTTGGAATCTCTGTCCTTTTAATATTGGTTGAAGGTACATTTTAGTCCCTATTCTTTTAATCAAAAGTTTAGTTAAACCTTAACATTTTTTAGTATCTTAAAAAGACACTAATATTTTACAAACTATGCTATTTAGCCACTAGCAAGATTCCACTAGTTTGCCTTATGTGACATTTTCTTAAGTTAAAGGCCTACGCTAGCCACTTTAGTGATTAATGTGGACCTCCTAATTGTTTGAAATCCTAACTTTATGGATTTAGGGTTTCAAACCCATGAAACCCTAAATTATAAAACTAAATTCAGGTTGTTTATTAAAGAAATGGGAAATAAATGCTAGTTTTCTTAAACTGCCTTTTCTTTTCCTAATTAGTGATCACTCTTCAGGTGTAAGTTTGTTACAAGAATAAAGATAGGAAAGATTGAGAATTGGTACATTATTGTGTCATTACTTTTTATGGAGATGATGGTTTGTACAAAAACACAAAAGAATGATTGATGCTTGCTCCGTACTGTATTCAACATAAGAAACTCATATTAGGAGTAACTTACAATTCACCAAAATTAAAGAAAAGTTATCATATGGAAACAGAATTAGAAACCCAAAAATCCCAAATCATATATAAAATACCAGCACCAAGAATGCAAGAAATGCTACAGTAATGGTTGCAAGTGAAGTGTCTGAAAAAATGTTATATATTGCTTGTCACATTCTATTTAGGTTTAAAACCTTAAATCGACAAGTCTAATGTTTAAGACAATTTGGGGGTCTACTTCAACTACCTACATGGCTAAAATAAAATCTTAAATTTAAAAAATTTTCATATAAGCATGACCAATATAGCCTTGATAAAAATTTGGAGTTATGCTAATCTAAGAGTTAAATCACACACTAAAATTTTAAAGTCTTTTTTTGTACATTCATAAATATTAGCATCTCACTTAAATTTTGGTAAGAACATTAAGGTTTGAAACATAACTTCAACTTTGTCTTTGAATGGTTTTGATTTATTAAATTAAGTTGAAAAGTGAAGATATGATACAAGTATGAATATTTGATATTTTTTTACAAAAATAAGTGTCTCTTTATCTTTTTGGTTAATTCAAATGATAAATATGCAATAATTAATATAAATTTAACTTTTATAAAAGTTCTTAAATTAATAAGAAATTTTAATTTTCCTCTTTTTTTATTGTCAAACATGACTTGATCATTCTAAAATTTTCTTTGTTATGCAAATTAAGATCACATTATTGAGTTCATTGATTAAAATGAAAAGAGCATTTACATTAACCTTTTTAAATTCTTAAAAATCTTACCTTGATTACATTTACCAGTTAACCATTATTTTTATTCATGTCTCGTTTCTTTGTTAAATCAACCACAATATGTGTTACCTTAAGTCTTTTCAATTAAACTTTTGAATCTTGAAGAGAAAGGTTTGATTAATTACTTCCATAAAAATGATATTTCTCCTAAAAAGTTTAAAGTAAGGTGATTAGGATCAGAGTAATTTAAGTTGTAATGTTCCAAATTCAAATAAATAAAAAATGATAAAGGAAAAAAAGAATATACATACATACATACATACATACATACATACATATACACACATATATATACACACGTGTGTGTGTGTGTGTGCGTGTGTTGTCATGACTTGATGAAAGAAGTATTTAAGATGATTTAAGGCTAAGATTCTTACAATGAGATCATAAACCCCTTTTAATAATTTTAATTGAAATTTCCTTTTTATCATACCTTACCCAAAAACCATTACACCTTATTAAAAACTCCTAATGGTTCAGATTGATATATTATAAGCCTATGGAAATATTATTCCATGTTTTGGTTCAAAAGCTTAATGATGTCCTAAATACCTTCAGTGTATAGAATTAAATCAGTGAGAGAGTTATCGAATGTTGCTACATTTTGATTTTGAAGAGACTTTTAAGAAGATAAGTTACTTGCTTTGGTTTTAAAAAAATGTATAGTATAGAATACATTTTTTCTTTATTGTAAATTGATTTAGTTCTATAAGACATAATGATTAGTAGCTATTTACTAGTTAGGGATAAGGCTGTGTACTACTAAACCTCCTCAGACCCTGTGTGTCAGCAAGATTTATATTAGGTGTTGTTGTTGTTGTTATATAGATAAATTGAGAAAGGGAAATGAAAAAATAAAAAGAAATATATTGAACTTGAACTATTATATACTTAAGGAAAATCAATACCTTAGTATAAGAAAGTTTGATAAAATGTATAATATTAATATAATCTAATCTAGCTTTGTACTAAACAATACAAATATATATATTTGAACCTAAGATAAGCTTAGAATTGAAATTTTAAATACCAACTGGAAAAGTCATAAATCATGGAATAAGTTTGATGCAAGATATGGTGATAAAATATTTTAATAAATAATACAAGAGTACACTGTATTAAGAACTGGTGAAAACAATTATCAATAGAAAACTTCAATAAATAAGACATGATCATCAATATCAAATTCATACCTTACAAATTATTTTAAGATAAAAATAGGGATGACATGGGGTCAAGTTGGACCAAGCTTGCCAATAGTCTGACTTGCCTGACACTTATTACCCAGGGATCAAACTCAATATAAATCTTGATTAAGCCTAGGATTGAACTGACTTAAAATTTAGTTAAGCTTAGGATGAACGAACCAAACCTAACTAGAACCATTACCAAAATATGTCATTTTGGTTTATAAGTTCTTAACGATGTCATTTTGGTATAGAAGTTTGAGCTAGGGTTTAGGTCTACTCCTTAACCCGAGTTTGACCGAAGTTCATTCAACCTAGGCCTGGCATATTATTCTATTTGTTTTACCATAAGTGCATATTGCAGTTGTAGTTAAAATTAGCGAGTATGGCTCAATCCTGTGAGGATTGTCGATTAGTTATAGATGTATAATTGACTACAGATGCATAATTGACTATACTTTTACGCCCAAATTTAATGTATTTTACTTGATATTTTATACAATTGGTATGTATTTGGCACTTAATTCATCTCAAGTGTGGATACAGGTGATAATTGCTTTCATGGACTTAAAGGAGAGGAGTTTGGGTAAAAACATGACGTAAAACAAATAATCGACAAATATGAAGGAATGCACAGTCGTACACTTTCCCATGGTCGTGCACTTTCGCGATATCTAACGAATTCTGATTATGCAAGATCTGATACATGCCTTACAAGAGACTGTGCATCGAGCAAAACCTAGAATTTCATATAAAAGCAACGTTTCAGAGGAAAATGAAGGGGGGAAGTGGCAGGCATCATTTTGAGGAGTGCAAAGGTGATTCTAGAGGCAAATTGGAGCTTGAGGAGTAGGAGACGTGGAGATTTTATTGACGGATCCACCAAAATGCAAGATCAGATGTCTACATCATTATAATACTCAATAGAGAACAATAAGGGAGATTTAGAATTATGATTTCAATGTTTTCTATTATGTTTTCTGTATACATGTATATGATTTCATATTCGTTGATGTATAACTAATTTTTCTGTTAGTATTAGGCTAGATGAACCCTATTTCATACCGAAACATGTTTTGATTATTTTGTGAATGCAATTATGTTGTTTGATTATTGCGATCCAATTATCTTTTTATTATTGTCTATTAATGTGATTTATTAGACTTTAATCTGATTTCATACGTAGCGATTGAGAAATTCTAGGTTTGAATAGATCTACGATAGTTGGAATGAGTTGATTGCAACCTTAAAAATATGATGACATAAATCTTCCTAATTAAAGACAAACTTAATAGAGGGATTCATAATACGGTAACACAATCCTATAAAATTTAACCTGAGTAATTCAGTTAAAAATCTTAGGATTAGTTGCTAGTAGACTCAAGGTTAGCTACTAGCATACCTTAGAAGTCTCCACGGTCCAATTAATCAACAACACAATTGCAGGACAAAAGATCAATCAGTTAAAGGTTTAGGAGGATTTGACACCTAGATACTAATTATTTGATATTGATAATAACTAGATGATTATTTTAATTACTTAACTTTAATTTCTTTAATTCAACCACAATCAATTCTTAAGCTAGATAATAGAATAATGGTAACTACTAGAATTCACCATCTTTGTGGGATCGACCCGTATTTTTCAGTACTAGCTACAGCTACACCGTGCAATTGTGGTATTAAAATATTAACTACTCACAAAAAAGGTCAATCAATTAGCTATCTACAACTTACAAATTTAATAAACTAGATCAAATCTTTATCGATAGTTGAATAAAGAAAAGAAAATACCAAAAAACCTAAATTCTAATGCAATTAATGATAAAAATTTGTACCAATCTATAAATTAACTACATTTGGGTCAGGTTCTCCTAGGGTTTTACTATATTCACTTTCACGTTTGATTAACGAATCATTCTAGCTTCTTGGATTAGTAAAAGTTCTTAACTTTGACTTTATTCTCTCTCGAGGCATATAATCCCTATTTAGAGATTAATTAATCAAAATCTCTTTTGATTCTAGACATTTTAAGAATTCCTTAAATCATTATGTGAACTCTCTTGATAGATTTTACCCCAACTTAGGAAGATCTTGCAACTTTTTATCTTATAGCTCGCAACTCTCTTGGTAGATTTTACCCTAACCTAGGAAGATCTTGCAGATTTTTATCGGAGAGCTCACACTCATCCCTCTTTACATACATCTCATTTCTCGAATCTCAATTCATAAATCATATGTTGAATCTTCCACTTTCACTCCTTTAATTCAATTAATTAGAAAAGCATGACAAGAAAACTAGAATTTCACTAATAAAAGAATGAGTTAAGTACATCATATTTTAAGTTCTACCACCTAAATCTATATCCTGATTAGTTTTTTGTTAGCCAAAGTAAAGAAAGCATTGTCTTGAATCTTGAAATCTTTCAAAGAATTGTAGAATTCCTCCTTTATCTTCAAAGAATGATGAATCATTGATCAAGATTGATGCACTTCAATTGTTCTTTAGTTAAAAAAAAGTTTTAATTTATGTCTTTTTTCCACCGTTAAAAATTTGAAACCCTAATTTTTAATGAGCTACACAACCCTATATGTAACATCCCGTTCACATGCTAAGGATTAGGACCCAAAATTTCAGTACATGTGAGCTCAAAGAGAGATTAAGGAAATGCATTTTCTTGCTTATGCATAATGTTAGCATATATGCACATAAATATTGAATCTTTGCACATAAAAAAAAGTGGTACATGCATTCATTGACAATTTCCGGGTATAGTTGATGTTAAATGTGATTTTATTAAAAATGAAAAGCAGAGGGAGTAGAAAGAGTGATCTTGGTATGAGTTGTGATAAGGAAAGATTTGGAAACAAAATTGGTAGTGATATAGAAAATGTTCACTAAGTGTGCTTCGGTTTGTTAGCCATAACTATTTTTCTAGTTATCCAAATGAATGATTCTTTGCTTGGATTAAACTAGAAACATATGGCTACATTTCTTATTAAGAAATCTAATTTTAATTTTGTCTCTAAGAGTCTTAAAATTTCATGAAGTTGAGAACTGGGTGCAGTACATTGGTGGATGAATGCAAAATTCGTTTTTTGACTTCAGGGGACATTATGGATTGATATAGATAGATTTAGATAAACTTGTCATCTAGAAAGTTGTAGGGCTTTCTTTTATCTTTCCAATGGTAAATAATATAAAATTTTTGTACATCTGAGCTGAAAGTTAGGGTCCTCGTAAGGGAAGATGTTCAAGAGTGAAGTTATATCTTCTATGTTTTGCTTCTTATGTGATGACGTCACATGGTTTGTGATAATGTTCTCTTTCAAACCATCTAAAGAACATCTAAATCCCACATCAGTAGAGAAAGTTATGCCAATTATCCCAAGATAGGTTTAATATGATTGGGGACAAAACCAGATTTGATTCTTTGGCCATAATTTCTTCTCTAGACACCCAAATGACTTGATTCTTAAACCATTGGACTCGTAAGACATTGCTCTACATTTGAGAAAGATTGAGTGAAAAACATGGGACAGGTACAGTGAGTGTGCTCTTAAAGAATATGAATTGGTGTTATTCTACTGAACATACTTTAGTATTTTGATGATATCTTGATCTGTAGAGCTCCAAATGAGATGATTTCTAACTTGTGGTAAACTAGAGACATGGAGCTACAAATGGTATGAAGAAATTGGAATCTAATTTAGTTTCTAAGATGTTTAAATTTTGGATAGAAGTTATGCCTAGTATACTGATTTGGACAAGAGCAGTCCAAAAATGTTTGAAATGTATCTTTCGAATCACTGAACCGAAATGAATGCTTTTAGTGTCATTAGAAACTTGAGACAATAAGGGACATTTGTTGGAAGAAAGTGTTATGTTATAATGTTCAAGGGTACTGTTGGCAGGACACGTAAGTATAAAAGACATAAGGCATAAATGGAAGGGCAAATGGGACAATTCTCAATCATTAAGGGCATAATTGGAAGAAGAAGTGTTGTCCTGCTTATAAATGAAGAAGACAAACATGAATGGAAGGATAAGCAGAAGAGAATAACGAAAATGAGTAAGAAAGAGAAAGAGAGTTTGGTGATTTGGGAGAAAAGAAGAGAGTTGAGCTAGGGTTTAATTTTTCTTAGTCTTTAAGAAAGATTTTGAAGTTGTTCAAGAAGAGAAAAAGGAAGAGGAAGGAAAGAGCTTCTATTTGAGCTAAAGATCTCTTCACTTGGTGAAGAATCAAAATAAGATTATTTTGAATCTTTTGAATTTTTAGAAGGATTCTAGTTCATGGAATTTAGAAAATGTTTGGGTTTAATTATTCTAGAATCAATTTTAGTGATTTTGCATTGTGGGATTTTTTTAAGTGGATTCCTATTGATTGAGATTTGGTTTGTTTTAGGGAACCAAGAGAATCCTACCCAAGAACAAGGGGAAAGATAACCTTGACTTGGAGTTTTGCAAGCAAACTAGGTAGGTAAAATATCTATAGTTATTGTATAAATGGGTGATATGCCTAAGGGTGTGTATATGTTTGAATTGCTAAATAATGAATGGGAATTGAATATTATAAGATCATGTGGGGTTAGAAAAGAGATGACGAGAAATTGAGTTATGATATAGAGTAACCAAGTGTTTTTGAGGTGTGAGCTTATGAATAAGCTAGACACATGAAAAGGAAAAAGATTGAAAGGAGAATTTAGAATGATCATGTACAAATGAAGTGTAAATCTAAGTTCAATTAGACATATATGAATTATGAAATGGGAATGCGCATAATATGTGCTCTAGAACATATACCCTGGATTGCCATTAAGCATGCATTGTACATAGTTCGTTTATACAATTGTGCATAAATAAATGCTTATACGTGTGCAATTATTAATGAGTGTGAAATGTGTCTTGCCTAAATGGGTTGTGCAGGTCAAGTGTCCGCTTTCAAGCGTTCCCAGAAATTGGAAGCAAATGCTAATCTGGAGCGTACTATGAGTAGACCGAGATTGTCTTATTTTATTGTTTGTTATTCAAATTTTTGTAATAATTGACTACTGAATGATTGTGTGAATGTGATTGATTATGTTGATTTCCAAACTGGAGGTCCGATGATTGTGATGTTTGATTTGGATATTGAAGTGCTACTTGAATGTGAATTGGATGAATTATGTGAACTTAAGGTGATTGTTAAATGTGTTTTAATGTGCATTTGCTTATGAATGAAAGAGTGAATTCTCAACTAAATGTTGAATGCCGGACTATGGTCCGATGATATGTAAATATGATTAATGGGATCATGCATATGTGATTGATGCATTCGAGCTCAAAAGTGAATCAGAGCCTCAGGCTCAATGTTTAATGAGCCTTGTATCCCCTAAACGGATAAGGGACAGTTATCAATGAGCCTTATATGAGACAGTTTAGGCACTCAACCACAACAAAGTAACAAATGGAAAGTGAGTCTCACATACACTATATATGCACAATATGAATGATTAAGTATATTGAATATGAAGTGTGATATTGAATGTGAAGTGTGAAATTAAATGTAAAATAAGAATTAAGTGTTATGTGACTGGGTGAGCCATCGATGATGGTCACCCATTGAGTTCGCAAAACTCACCCAAAATTTGCAAATATTTTTCAGGATTAGAAAAATACCCCTTTAGGCCAACGGGAGTATACCTACGGCATACAAGTGAAGGATAGAGGTCGGGATCAGTTTGCGTCTGCATTGCATCTCTCTATTTTGTATTGAATTATATATTCCGTAACTTTTCGTATAAATGGCTATTGAAAATTTTGTTGATTGTATTGATGAGATTGAAAATGTTTATGATTAAAAGTGGGCCTAAATTGGTTATGGATTTCTGCATATTGTAGTTGTGGTTTAAAAAAAATTATACCAATTTCTGAATGATTAAGTGCTCTAGCACGCCACCCTCGCAGGGCATGGACTAGAGTATCACCCACGATATCGGGTTAGGGTCTTACGGGAGTGGGGTGTTACAAGTATGGTAAGGGCTCTAGGGTTTGTGTAGTCTCAATTGTGGCCTCCAACCAGCTCTACACATTATTTCTAATAACATTAAAAACTTTTGCATTCATCGGTAATTTCGATCTATTGATCACTCTAGGAGTTGAGAGGTCCTTCAGAATATCTCTAGGATGCCAAAGATCCTACCATAAGAAAGTAAATATCCCATTTTTTATCTTAAATCTGAATTGGTTCCTAATAAGATCCCTAACATGTAACAGTTTCCTCTAACTCCATAAATTATTATTACTAGGTTGGGCATTCTAAAAAGTTTTCCTTCTAAAAATAATGGTATGCACCCATCAGACCCACAAAGCTTCATTATCATTCAAAAGAACCCAAATTTTTGTCCTATAAGCACATTATTCCACGTAGATAAGTGTTTAATACCTAAACCACACTCTCTTTTGGGTCTACATAGGTCATTTCATTTAACCTTCGCATGAGAGTTAGACACTACCTTCTCAAACCACAAAAAATTTCTTAATTTAGCCTCTATATCAGTAACACCCGCTATTAACGTTACACCGAAATAAATTAATATTAAGACTAATGTTATTAAAATCAGAGCAGTGAACAATAATGTTAGTGACATCAAATTAATGATGTATGATATTTTTCGGTGGTCACAGGA
>JAOSBP010000003.1:21607158-21618815 GCA_027563825.1 Erythroxylum mucronatum
TCACGTAAAGACCTAAACCTAACGACAATCCCAGGTATATAAGGTATTATTCTACCGTAATTCAGGTATGACAAGACGACCCTATTTTTCTCTGTTTACGGCAGCCGAAAACTTACACCTAAATACTGACTTGAGCGTCGGAAGGGCCTCCCAGGAAACAACCCCCGGCGTGCCTTTGTTCGTTTTGCAGGTGTTCGATAATCAAGATCACGCAAGATTATGGACCAAGGCAATGACATTCTGGTCCAGCAAAATCCGACTGAACCAAAGGCAATGTTTATATTAGTAAGTGATAACTATTATGAATGATAAATTTCACATACATTCAATTCTCTACATGGGATATTAACGAATATTTTCCAGACAACAATTTTGACGAATATACTATTTCTGTCGGTAATTGGTTATAGCCTCTTTACTGTTGATAATATTCCGTCGCTAATTCAAACTTTTCGTGTAGTGTTGTATGGCATTAAAATTTGTATATTCATTGAACTGTCAAATGACGCTTTCGCAAAGCTGCCCACGACAAATTGCCAAAATATAATTACTTCGTGTCTGACCTCTGTTGGACAAGTAGCGTTCAGCCTTCCCCTGTATGGCGCGCCACTATCATGCCTTAAATGTTTTAACCAACACGTAACTAAGGACCATTACTTATCGTCAAATACACTCGAAGGACATAAGAGGCAAAACTGGAATTATTTGATTAGAAATTACTTATTTAATCTACTCTCATATTATATAAAAGAATTATTATATTGGACTTGTCTCTTAAGATTTATAGCATTTAAAATTACAATGCATCTGTTTATATTTCTTTTCCAGAAGAAAAAAAAGGTATATTACATTATAAAAAAACATATATGGAAATCACCTTTTCTTTTGGTGCGAAAGAATCGCATGATTGAGGCGTGGAATAGTGTAGCTAATGGTTTCCTTGGAGAATAACTTAGGTTGGATTAGTTGTGGGGCATACCAAACTTCTAAATAAAATCCAATGACTGTATTATTGACTTCTAACTAATGCTCCATTACGCCTTACCCATTTTCTAATTAATGAAAATCTAAATGAATCTTTGGTCTTTGTGAAAAGACAAAGTGATTGAAGCACATTTTGGGTGTTTTCGTATTGAATCATTTAGTAAGGACATCAAAATTGTGCACTACTCACAAAGCAATGGAGAACATTAAATGCATGTCCACTTCGATTTTTATATTTCATATTGGTTCTTAATTGCTATTTCCACACACCTCAAATGCCTTTTCCCATCAAAGTTGCTCTTCTATCTTCTATTTTCTATTTTCTATTTTTTATGAGGGAATCAAAAAGATTATATAACAAGTTGCGGGAAGCAGAGTCCCGACATATTTTCTAAAAGGAGTACATGACACTCACTAGGTAGAGTATCAAAATAAATAATACTTATATCAAAATGTTCTGCACAGTTCGCGAGCCAGTCGACACATCAGTTACTCTCGCGGTCAGTGACGGAGCCAGGATTTTAAGATAGGAGGACTCAAATATTTAAATTTTAAATTTTGGAGGGCTCACTATACCAATAAGCTCTAAATAACTATGCCCTTATATATACATATATATTAATTAAAAATTAAAATATTTAATTTTTATAAATTTTGAGGGACCCAGTGCACCACTGGCCCCCAACTAGCTACTTTCCTGCTCGCGGTATATATGTCGATGTGCTACCTTCCAATTGTGAGTGAACAATTCATTAATACCCTGAATGATAGGATTGAGAGCCTGTGATCGGCTCATCGAGAAAAAAATACGATTAATCGCCGCAATCGAGTCAACTTCGAGTTCGATTCGACAATATTCGAGATTTCACGCGAGCGTGAGCCTTGTATATACTCCCCAAAGTTTGACAGACACCGATGAGCACAACCCGAAATTCTGAATGAAATCACCGAGCCAATTTGCCTTCATTCCGCTTCTATTTTCTATTTTCTTAATTTGCCTTCATTCCGCTTCTAATTCGTAGAACGATTCAATTTGCTTAACATATTTCCGTATTCGTAACTTAGAATAGGGATGGTCAAAAAAATAGTGTGATTTTTTTTTTGGAGAGAAAAATTCGGACATAATCTAAAAGAAACATTTTAAGTTGATGGAATTTTGAACTTTAAGTTGATCCCCTATATATATAACGAAATTGTTTTATCGATGTAACAAAAATAACGTTGTTTCGTATGTACAATGATTAATATTTATTTTTTAATTTGTTAAAATTTGATTAGCTCAATGTTGAACCGAATACTTTAATTCTTATTGAACTTTAAATTAGGGATGACAATGGGTCAACTTATGGGCCGGTCTTACTAAATTTTTTTTAAAATAATTTTTTAAAATTAAAAGTGTAAACAATGTCTTCTTTTTAAAATTGAGTCTACCCGGCTTATGCCTAATTGAGGTCTTTTGCTTAAAAAAGTTAAGTCTCGTATCGATTTAAGCTTGATTTGACATATAAATCAGCTCATTAAAAATACTTAAATTTAGGCTCATAAGCTAATTCATTATCATTTCTACTTCACACAGACAACCTGATTAAATTTTAGATTGAATAAAGATATTGGTTAGGGCTGCCCTAACCAACACTAATCAACCTGTTCTCGTATCTATTTAGAATTAAAATATGACGACAATTTATATTATAAATATTAAAAAATCATTGTTTTGATCACCTAATTTTTAAAAAGTATACCTTTAAACCAATGTTTTCCATTCAATCAAATATATTATTTTAAAACTTTAATTAATTAATCTTTGTTTACCGGACCCATCAATGATTCGTCTTATTCGATTCGCACCCTGGCATAGTAGTCTACTTCCATTTAAGGAGATATTCCATGTATATTGATAAGACACACACCAGTGATGTATGCCCTCAAATGGATATATATATATTCATTTTAGTTCTTGTATCGTCCGTCTTGTTAACAAAGAACTAGAAATCCATTCCGTTGGTATATAGCTAACCAACAACTCCGAAATGTTCACATTTCTGTCTCCTTCTCTTGCTACAATTCCTTCTTACTCTTCACATCATTGTTATAATCAATATCGTCTTCTTTTTATTCCTCTCGTTGGCTTCAAATTTACCTTATTCAACCACTACTAGACAGTTGGAGTTGAGATGGAGTCACTGACAAGGTTGAGGATGGTGAGAGGAAGATCACATGAGAGCTTAATTGCAGGTACTGTATCTGCCATGGAGGTTTGGGCCACTGATATATGAAAAAGATGGTGACCTGAGGGAATGCAACCCCTCTAGGCAAGTCTAATACTTGGCTTATAATTTTCATCGTTTTCTTTCGAGTTTTAACTTTGTAGTCATCAGTTTGATTGCCAAGAAAAAGGAAGAGACTGAGAACAAAATAAAAAGATAGAACATTGGATTCTTCTCATCAATATATTAGTAGGTTTGTTTTTCATCTGGGCAATCAAATGAAATTAATGTCTCCTTACATTTCTTGAGTTGCTTTTGAGCACTTGAAAGTTGTAAGAGAAACCGTATTATTGTCTTTTGAATCCCTTTCGGTAGAAATTTATGATATCAACAAGACGTTGTTGAGCCACAGCTGAGCTTGGCTTTTCTTATTCAATCAACTTTGCTGCTTTGCGCCGTTTGTTTTATGAGGACGCATATTTCCAGCCTGCCTGCTTTTTAGTATTTAAGAAACGTTTAGGTGAAGTAGCTGGCTTGTCCCCTTGATTATGTCTCTGTCGGATAATTAAAACAAAGAAACTAAATTAGATGAAGAAAAAGATAACAATTTAGAGCTTGTGATTACGATGTAGGAGGCAGTGATATATGCTTATTTCTCGAGATGGAAATGAATGTTTCAGAGCTTAAACAACATATAACTGAGAACTTAATTAGCTTGGCCTTAGCCTATTCTGTTCATAATCTAGCAAATTCAAAAGCGTTAGCATTACATATATCTAAGTTCAATGGCATTGACCGTGCCACCAGAATCCAAATTGCGATAAAATCCTTATATTTCACGACGTTAAAACAAATTGTTCATTCGACCAGTAGGCTATTGAAAGCTGAGAATCGTTAAAAACTTTAGTTTGGAGGCTAGAGCGCAAGATATAAAGATTCAAAGAGTTTGCCTTACTATATCATCACTTCAGGTATGGGAACTGCACATATGTGCAAGCAGTTGACGATTAATACCGGATAAGCGAAATTGGTTCCAAATGTATGGGGAAGTGAAAATGAGTCACATGTTCTCTAGAGTGGTAATGCACTTCATAGGTACCTAAGATGTAGAAATTTTCTGTAAATTTCATGTCTCTCAAACAAGAGATTGAGAAATAACTTAGAAGGCAGCACCTTTTTACACGAGGTATAAAGTGGTATTATGTGGATCTGGCTTGATCTAAAGGCTCCCTTCCTATTGAACATGGAGATATCTAAAATAATATACTTTCAATATTTTTATAAACGTTTAGGATATCCCCATGGCCCTTCCACTGGAATACAGAATCTTGACAAGCAGCCTTCACCCCATTTGAAAGCCAAAGGCATTGCAGGGTGCAACGTCCATGTAGCCTTTATGCAACTTTTGAGAGATTAAAAAATAGTTTTGTGAATGAAACATTGGTTTTAAGATAAAGATGATGAGTCACTAAACTTCACCTTTGATAGGCTCCTTTTCCATTCAATTATCTACTCCGGTTAGTCACTATACGCGTCTTAATCAATGGAAACTGACAAGCAACTAAAGAGGGGAAAGCTCGACATAAGTCTATCAGCTGACAATTTTCTATTGGCTAATGACTCATCAAGGAAACAAAGACAAACAAACTTGGTGGATTAGTTCATTTGACAGATCCCTATTAAAATTAAAAGAAAAGTTTCAGTGTCCACAAAGATCATGCTATGATTTAGTTGTCCCACAAGCAGTTTTGGCCTGTAAACTTTGTACATGCTGCGGTGGCAAAAGTTGGAAAAATTTTCAGGTTCGGTGGTGGATTGTCTTGTCAGTCAACAACTGGGACTCGGATTGGCTCCAAACAATGCAAATTTTTGTTTATACACCGAGAAGGGCAGGGACACTCTTTGATTTGGTCTTTTAAGAACCTGTCGCTTGATTCCATTTTTCACTGCTGGTCCCCAGTTACTAACGACACTGCCCGTCACGCACAGCAGCCGAAAGGAAGCTGTAAGATGAGTCCTGGGCTGGCTGATTATATGTACAAGTTGGAATATCTAATGTCGTTCAAGTATAAGATGTACTTTTTATGATTCAAAAGTTCAGATTGTGTGTTTGAGATCTCAAATTGAAACAGTAAGCATGCGCTGTGTAACAGATTATTGAAGAAAATGGGTTAGATGCTCCCCTCTTTTATGGAACTTCCATGCAAATGAACAAAGATTTACTGTCAATTTAAGCACAGTTATAGAAAGCCTACAAAGAAGAGAATCAAACATGATACCTGCGAAAGCTGAATTGATTTGATTCAAAAGGCAATATGTTAAAACTAAGTATGCAAGATAAACAAACGAACACTCCCGGGCACAATATTCCAACTATTAAAATATCAGACTTAGCCAAAGATAGAAAGATTAACCGTCCCTGAAATTAAGAGTGAAGAATCAACGATAATGTAAATAGAGTGAAGAATCAAGCAATTGAAGTTTAATAAACCATCAGATAGACTAGAGAAGTGAAGTTCTCTTCACTAAAGGAACGAAAATATAATAGAAGCAAAAAATGCAAGTAAAAGAGAGAATAAAAATGTTGACACAAAGGGAGTAAAAGTAGGGAATATGTATCAAAACCAATTTAATTCATTAGTATTTGAACAAGATAACCCGCTTATGGTTTACTTCTAAGTTTTATCGGGCATGCCTTTATACTGCTTTTAGGCAACCATACATGTCTTCTAATGTCATTTTAATGTCAAAAGGCTTATTAAACAAGAAACCTCACTAATACATTTTTTTTTCAGATGTTAGTCTCATCAAGTCATCCAACTACATTTCAATTTGCCAGATATTCCATTGACATCTCAAAATCTAAAACTATACATCAGTCCAATTGGTGGAAATTGGAGGAAGTATTCAGTAAGGGTATCAACAACGAATTGTACATCAACTTTAAAAACATGATCTATTAACCATCAACTACAATTTGAGTCACCACTAGTGAGGACTTTTCTAAAGTGTGCTAAGAGAGAAGCAGGAAGGCATGATGTTCAAATGGAGCGTAACTCCTATATGAACTATGACACCAGAAGTTAAATTACAAATTACAAGCAACTGATCTGGACACGTCTAAATCTTAAGTTTAAAAAATGAAGCTCAAAATCTCAAATGGCGATGTCGAAATTTAATCAAACTGGCATTTCTCTCACCTGATACAAATTAATGGAATGATTAGATGCATTTCTCTCATCTGATATTAACAAATAAACTTGAATAATTAGTTGCCAATAGTTTAACAATACACGTTAAAGTACACTTACATCATCCTCATAAGCTTCCTGTCAACATAAAAAATATGTGCTCCAGGTCCGTACGGGATCTCTATCCTCAAATCCTTTTATGAATGATCTGATCGCAAGGTGCTCTGAAGCATATGTCATGAAAGATGCTAAAGCTAGGGCTCCCACAACCATCAAACCAAGCCTGTACAGACACTAGATATCATTATTCATTTTCCATCCCTCAAGGAAGCTATATACCAAATAAGAATAAATAAATCTGCTTAAAATGAGACAATAAGAACTTTGCAAACAAAGTTGGACAAGCATATTACCTTGCAAATAGAGCAGTAATCCCAAAAATACATGGTAAAGATGGGGCAAAAACAGCCAAAACTGCCATCCCTAGCCAATAATGACATGTACCAAAATCCCTAATAGATCCTTGTCGCTGATGACCTAAGAAAAATATGAATTAAATTTCTATCTACATATAAAGACTTGGGGGATAGAAGGCTGATAAATACCTTTTGTGGGGTCATCATCAGGAGATTCAGGATGAGGGGAAATTGATGCTGCTTGCGCTGCCACCATCCTTCCCCATAAGTGGGTAAAATGAAGAAAACCCCCAAATAAGAGAAAGAACATCGTGAAAGTCCACTCATACAGTAAAAACAAGCCAGTCCATGGCATCACTTGACGAGGCACAAGTGCAAGACTAAAAGCAAGGGACAGGAGAGCTGCCATAAAGCAAGTAAATACGGAAAGTACACCCAAGTACGTTGGCACCTTAGACTGGGCAGCATTAGAGAACTGCTTCGGAGTTAAAAAATCAAAAAGGTTCATGTATAAGTATACCAAATAGCCATAGATAAACAAACATCATCAGCATGAATAACCAGGCCCACCAAACTAGAATACAAGAGAGAACTCACTTTATGGGGGGAATTAAATGCAGAAGATGAGGAAATGCCAGAATAATTAATTGCTCCATGGGATATGATTATGTAGTACAGATGCCTGAAATGATCACAAGGAGAGCTTCTGCAGAATGTCCGTGTCTGCAAAGTAGGAAATGTATTAATATCAAAATGATGATATACTCATAAGCTCATTGTCAATATGGAGGAAGAACAGTGTCTTCTAACCTGCAGCAAAGAACGACGATAACAAAACAGTACAGTACATAAAGGCAACAAGAATAGAAGAATGACGAGACATGTATCCTTTCGATTTCCACCAGCAACAGTTCCAGGAAGGGATTCCTCAAGCTGTTCCCTAACTCTCTGAAGCATTATCAAGAAAAGCACTGTGATTTCACATCTTTTATCACCCAACTTTCCACTGAAAGGCATGAAAACAATAACATAGAATTTCATCTTTCCAACAACAATGCCCTTAAATTGCAATGACTCCTCTTATGACCAACCTTTGAGGTAATACACAGCAGCCACTACTCTAGCCAAAAGTGAACTAACATGGCAAACCATCGTACTATCCACATACCAAAGGAAAATGAAACTGCTGACACAAGAGATTCCCCACCCACCTCCAAACCAAATTTTCACCATCAAGAAAAAGAATAAAAAATAAATATAAAAGGATCAAAGAAAAGTATAAATAAATGAAGAAGATAAAGGGAAAAAGAACCAAACAACAGTAGGTTATAAGGATAACAAAATTGTTATATCTAAATTAGTTAAGTACCTGCCAGACATCAACTGGTTTTAAAAGCCAAGACGTCCACCAGTCCCAAGGTTTAAGAGGTCCAAGGGTGTAGTGTATGACACGGAGTTCACTCTCATCTACCATCCACTGCACATAGAAATCACACAAAAGAAAGAGATTTAATCAACTACTAGAAGTCGTCAAGCATTAAATCAAAAGCAGCCACAAGAAATTAAAGAGAGTACTAGCTATCACTCTTAGAACCAAACAATAAGAGCAACCAAATAATGTAAACTGGCAAGTTGCAAACTCAAGTTAGTTCTGATTGTTGAAATACTGTTTATACTCTTAAATATTATGGTTCAAAAAGATACAGAAACTAAGATAAAAAATTAAAGTTGAAGTTCATTCCCATGAAAATACCCAAACAGATATACAGAGCGTCAAATGTGCATATATAACAACCACTTTTTTGTTAAATTCATATACATCTGATGTAAGATAAAGGTTAGGGCAGCAAGTTTTAAAAAATTAGGGCTACGTAAGGTTTGATTCCGGTTGGAACAATTAGGGATTACAGCAAAACCTCCTTCGATAATAAATTATGAACAAGAAAGCAGCCGTCTAGGTCGAGCAAACTCCTATTTATACTAGTCTTAACAGAAATCATATTCATGATAAGAAAAACAAGTTCAAGCTTCTAATAGAAAACCCTTAACATCAATTACTGCTAGATTTAACAGGAAAGTAACCAAAAAAGTAGTGGAAAAACAAAATGGGTTGTGCACATTCCTAAAATAAACAGGGAAACACTACTAAATTTTAAATAAATAAGATAACAGAATAAAACTAATTAAGGCTTGTGGATGCTCCTCTGTTAACTTTTCAGAAATTCCAAACGTTGAGACACTATTAACACCTTCAAACTTATGGTTGCTGAAGCTAATAGAAACTAAAATCAAAATTGAGGTCTTCTCAGGAAAATAAGCAATAATAAGAAGAGACATGCCTTTAAGTGTCACACGTTCTATATTCATATATACATGCATGTACATGTTACCTTGTTGGCGAGCATATAAAGACCAACATCTGCATTATAAAGTGTAGATAGTCGCTCCATTTCAGGAACAGGCCTAGATTGAAACACTTCATCGGGTATATTAGGCTGAAATAAATGTGCATTTGGGAAGTCGGGGTAATATGAATTCAGGAATCCCTGATCTCCTGTTAGTATAAACAGAGGAAAGAAGAGAATTATAAAAAAAAACTATAAAGTTCACTGACTCAAGGACAAGAATTCATTTATTTATCACTTCATTTTATGCAAATGATCCACTAAACCTTGATAGTTAATTTCGATGCTATTTAACTATTTTGTATAGCAGTTAAAAAAATCCAACACTCAGTGCCAAGCAAAAACAGTTATAGGTCTTATTGAGAAACAACGATGATTTATTTTCCAACAAGACAACTTGTATCTTGGAAAATTAGTCATTCAAAGCAGAAAAACCATTAGAAGCAAAGACATCTCCTTACACAAACACAAAGAAATAATTCACCTCCAGTGTATGACTGCAATGTGTTAACTTTGGTCATCATGTCATTGAAAACAGCATGAGATGGCTCCACTACCATAACTCCAGAGTTCAACCTTTCTGAATGCTTCAGGTTAGCACAGAATTTTCCGCATTTAAAAAGATCATCAATATTTTTGACCACGATAGTATCTGCATCAAGATATACAACTGCCCAAAAGACCAGTCTCAGTGTTTAATCAAGGATGAAACGAAAGTGCACACAACAACATTAAAAATTTGAATGCAAGCATGTCATATAAAAGTGCATACAACCTTATAATATTTGTTTCATCAAGGTTGAAAATAACAACCTTTTCTGTAGTTGGTCATGTTAAAGATTTTAAGTTTGGTATAAACACCCCAAAACCTCTTCGGACGAACATGATTAGGGTTTGCCAGTAAGCTAATCTTCTCCACTATCCACCCATCAGCCTGCATAAATGATTTTTCTTTTTTGCTGTGAAGTGAATTTTCATTTTCCAAAAAAAATACAAGAAAATGACAGAGAAAATGAGACGAGAGACCTGGAGAAGAGATATGGAGAAATGAGAGACACCATCAGAGACCAAAACAACCATGTCCTTGTTCGATCCACTATCCCTAATCGACTTCCCCAAAACCCTAACTCCCAATACAAACTCATCTCCATACAACAACGTCACGTAGGCCTGCTCTGTTCTCTGCGATTTAACTGCTACTCCACGTTGAATCCACACCAAGGACATCACTATGAACACAGCGCCTAATTTTGGCAACCTCATCATATAAATAAATAAAGAGAGAAATTTGGGCTATTTTCCGAGAAAGTAAAGGAAAGTTTGGGAGAGGAAATGGGCGTTCGTTTATGTCCGACGATACTTGGGGTTTGTTTGGCCGGTCCGGTTCCGGGGATGAGAAGCTTAGGGTAATTACGGTTCCGACAATCAATTTTAGTACATGTTGACCGTTATTAGATTGCATAATGAATTACAAAGTTAAATCTTTTTTAAATTATTTATTTTAATATCCAACATTTTAAAAATTTAAAAGTTGAACAAATCAATTCAATATATTATCTTTATTATATTTTACTCTTGTAACTAATGAAACACATAAAGCTAACATTTAGCAAAATTACATAATATTTTTATATAATTTTTGAACATTAAATAAGTGATCACATTTTCAAATATATAATCACTATGTACAAGCGATTTGGAGATCATACCAAAGACCAAGAGTCACATAATCCCTCTAAAATCGATCATTCTAGATTAATTCATATAAACTATTTTTCAATCTCAATAGTATAAAAATAAAAATGAATTGATACAATGACAAATGGTGATAATATTAATTCAAGAATAATAAAAATACATAATTGAATCTCAATAAAATGGAAGAATAAATTAAGTTTAATTGAAATTACTATACTATCTTTCTCGAGGTTCATCTTCTCTAGGTAATATAACGATTTAGCTCTTTATATTGAAAGATATAACATCAAAATTAAATGAAAAATAAAAAATCAAAATAAACGTGATGAAATCTCTTTTAATCTTCACAAAATTCACTTTAGATCAATGAAATTGTACTCCAAATATTTCTCTTTGCTTGTTCTTCACTCTCTATATGATCTAGGTCATTTAATTATGCCTTATGAACCTCCTTTCTCTTCTACCCTTCATTTTTACCTTCTATAGTTTGACAATTAGGTTCTCAGGTGGACACAGGTAAGTACATGACTATGTACTTCAAAAAAATATGAGATTCAAATACGAAGCAAACATGTAACATCCCATCACCGATGGGAAGGGTAAAAGTGCAATTTGGAAGGGTTTCTGAGTGTTTAAATTGTCTTGTTATGTTCATGTATACACATGCACGTAAATAGTGAATTTTGCACATGTAAATGCTTGTACATGCATTCATGACATTTCCCGGTATATTTGATCATAAATGTGATTATTATG
>JAOSBP010000003.1:21645733-21668289 GCA_027563825.1 Erythroxylum mucronatum
AACATAAAGATAAACATGAAACCTACCTTGTAACTTGCTAAATCTTTGCTCAAGGATGCTCTTCTCCTTGCTTTTCTCTTTCCTCTTGTTCTCCTTCAAGAACAACACAAAACTCCATCAACATAACTTTATACAAAGTCCATATCACATCTTACATGAAATCGAGGGTAGTATCACTATACCCATCTCATTTCTAGACTTTCTAACTCAAAACCCAAACAAAAGCTAAAGCTTGAACTCATGGCTTACCTTAGATCCTTATAAAATCAAGAAGTTTCTTGAGTCAAAATGTAGCTTAGACCTTCCTCCACGTTTTTACTTCTTGAACTTTCTCCAAAATCCTTCTTGAACTCTTGGAAACTCAAACCCTAATTTCTTCTCTTCTTTTCTCCCTTTTCTCGAACTTTCTCTTCTCCCTCTCTCAATTTCGTATTCTTCTCTTCTTTAACCTACTAACTCACTTAACTTCTCCTTATATACTTCTTACCAACTTAACTTAAGCCCATAAGGCTTAAGCCCAAGTTCATTTATCCTTTCCTTCTTTCATTCTCTTCCACTTATATAGCTTAAGCCCATAACTTCATTCAAGCCCACTAACCTATCTAACACATTAAATGTTCATTGAATCATGTAACCTAACCACATTAATTCAACCAAAACATTTAATACATGCTATCTACTATATTAAATGTCACATACTAATTTAATGTTATCTTATCTAATCAATGTCAACTTAATTAGTGCTAACTCAATTTACTTAATTTAATCTAATCATGCTTAATTAATCATAATAAAAAAAAAATTTCGGGGCTAACAAATAAATATTGTTGGGACTTTATAAGAGTAAGTGGAGAAAAAGTGAACTGGCATAAGATCATTTGGAGAAAGAGCTTTGCTTCTAAGTTTCCTACCTATTAATAGAGCTAGCATGAGATCAAATGGAGTAATAACTTAACTATTAAAAATTTAACCATAAAGGACATGGTGAATTTTGAATATCCAAAACACCTACTCACAGTGCAAAAGTAAAAGGGAGAGTGAAACTCACTTATTTTTCAAACGAAACTATATTGAGTGGATATAAGACCAATTTCAAGACAAACTCTCCATCTATAAGAAGTTTTCGGCTATGCAAGTGTAATTAGGTGGCTGTAAGAAGGAAGAGGTAGATTTCACTATAGTAAACTTGTGATCATGCATGTACAAGATATGGAAAGAGAGGAACTACAAATGTTTTTAAGGGGTAGAGATCACTAAATAAAGGTTACTAATGGAAGCTAAACAATGAAGCAAAAAACATTCTAACAATTCCGAAGACCAGGTTAGTAAGTAGAGATCAACAGTCCTCTAATGAGGACCCAATGAGCTAAAACGTTATAAAAGAATGATGAAAGGATTTAAACAATCTATTTGGTGACTAAAATTCCTAGATAAAGGTGCAGAAAGCAATCTTCAAATGAGAAAGGAGTAGGAATGAAATGAATTTGAAGATAGTAGTCTTTTTGGCTATATTTTGTCAATATTTTGCGTATGTATCTTGAACCATCAAAAGGTTTTTAATACAATTTAACATTTTCAAAAATATAATTAAAATTTGCATGAATAGTTACATCAATATGATTGAGAAATCACACCATGATTGTAAGTTGCACCATTATGGTTAGGAGAGAATAAGAGAAACAGTAATATGAGAGTGAGAGAAAGAAAATGAGTTGTAAAGAGAGAAAGAAAGAGATAGGGAGAGAGGAAAAGAAAAGAAAAGCAAAAAAAAAGTAAATAGAAGAAAAACTAAGAAGAGATGTAAAGAGAAAAATAAAGCGAGAGGAAGAGAGAGAAAGAAAAGAAAAGCAAAAAAATGTAAATAGAAGAAAATTTAAGAACAGATGTCAAGAGTAAAATGAATCTTTTAAAAATTCATTCAAACATTATAAACAAATAACGGCCTTGCCTAATATTAAATTAGTTAATAATTTTTAAAATTAAATATTGGTAACAAATTGAACACTTAATTAACATATTATTAACGAATTGAACACTCAATTATTTCATAATACTTTAAATATTTCTATCCAATTTATATTATTTAATGAGTGAGGAGTTGAAGAATCCCGCTATTAATAACAACTTAAATAGATTCTTCAACTTTAATTATCATTGTCACAAAAATGATTAGACTTTCTTAATGATAATGTCAATTCATTGTTAAAATTTTATAAAAATTAATTACATCAAACTTCTTATAGTTTGCATTTTTTTTTTACTTTAGTCTCTGATTTTCAAAAATTGTCATATAATTTTATAAGATTTGATTTTTTTAACACGTACCCCTTAATATTATTCTCTATTTAAAAACTTAGCAAGGAATGGACAAATGAAATTGTATAACTTAATTAGGTATTATTTAACATACTACTTGTTATGATTGTGCGATTTAATACACGATCTTGGTTGTTATTGTTTCCTAAAGTTATGACATTATATCTATATTTAAGACAAACTTGTTTGAATATTATGTCTCTTAAGTCATGTTGATGTCATATACTTCGAGACCAAAAATTGACAATTGTTATGCTATGTAACATCTAATTATGTTATACAATGTTGTTACCCATTTTTCATTAAAAACTTAATGAAGAATGATGTCAAAAGATGCAAGTGAAACAAAAACTATACTTTAGAAAAGTATATGATAATTTTTAAAAATTAGGGACCAAAGTGAAATGAGTCAAATTACATAGTGATTCGGTATAATTATCCCAATTAACAATAATCAGGTTCTTTCTAGAAAATTAATTTAGACTTTCTAATTTTTCACAATATCCCAAGAAAAGATATAAATTTTGTACCGTACTAATCAGTATTGACAAGAAAATGGTACGAAATCTCCTTCTTCAATACTTCGCCTACTGCCCAGTATTTAAAATATTAGCCAAACACCAATCAATGCAGTAAATTTTAACTATTCTAAGGACTATATTGCAAAAAAATTTAACAAAACACCAACCCCCTGGAGATTCTCTCTCCCTCACAATTTCATTTAATTTTTTCTCTCTCCCTCTCAACATTCTCGGTTCTCCTCTTGATCTCTCACTATTGCCGCCATCCTAGGTCTCTCTTTAGCCACCACTGCGAAGTCACCACTAGACTGACCCCAACCTACCAAACCAAATTGGAATTCTTATTTTTTTAGGTTTGTTTTAAATTGCCTTTTTTTTGCTCCTGAATTGCATTTGAATGGTGTTTTGGTTGTGTTGTGTAATATGGAATTTGTGTTGGAATTGTTGGAATTTTTGTGTGAGTTGAGATTTGAGAAATTTGAGTTTGAGCTTGGAAGTTAGAAATATGTGATGAAGGTTAAATCCAAATGCTATGTAAGTAATTTCTTAACCTAATAAAATGAAATGCCAAAATTTTCTTCATGTGATGATGTTAATGTGATGAAATTCGTAAAGAACAACCAAACATATTTAACCAAATTAGTTCCTAGATCTGCAATTAGAGGTGAGAAACAAGTTGTTTCTTGTAAATATTGTATCGACTCACATCTCACTTTTTCTATCATGCCAAGATTTGTAGAACTTGCACAAGAAGTTAGTTAATGTCCTAATGTAATGTATTTAGACTACTCTACAGAAACTTAATTCAATTTACATTGCTACAATTGAATCAAACTAAAAGGTGAAATCTTACTTATATCAATATACATCAAAATCACACCTTAAGGTCAATGTCCTAAAGTTTCTTTTGATTTGTTTGACTATTTTGGTTTTTTTTAATATCTAATGAACATGTTTATTTTTTAACATATCACATAATAGTTTACATAATCTATTTCAAAACATAGGTTAGGCTTCCTAAAAAAATTTGAGATCATTTTCTGTCTACGAATTGAATCTACTCTTAAATTTGAAAGTTCTTTTCAAAATTGTTAATATAGCTTGTTGAATCAAAGATATGAATACCGTACCAGACTCGATACCAGATTGAGTTCTGCAACGAAACTGTATCGATACCGGTCAGTAGTAGGTACTGTTTCGGGTAATTTTTTAAATTTATAAAATAGTCCCTACAATTTTTAAAATTTACAAAATAGTCCATTAGTATTTTGTACAGTTTTACTGTATACTTTATTAGTTTATTGTTTACAACAACCATTCTTTCAAAAATCTTAATAATAAATAATAATGTCAATTCATATGAAATAACAATAATTTTTAAATATTTCACGTATAAATAATAACCACAATTAATATAAACAAAGACAATCATAATCATACAAGTATAAAATTAAAAATAATACAAAGTATTAAAATATTACAATAATACAATTTCATCATTTAAATAAATAATATTACAATAATACAATTTCATCATTTAAATAAAAAATATTACAATAATACAATTTCATCATATAAAATATTAAAATTAATTTAAATAAAAATATTTTATTAGTAATTAAAATAAAAATATTTTATTTTTAAGTTTTATTTAATTTATAATTAGGAGGGAGGGAGGGAGATTTTGAAAATTTTACAAAAAAGTCTTCCAAAATTTTAAAATTTTCGGTACCGGCCGATATTTTGCATATCGGCCGGTACCGACCGGTATTCAAACCCGATACCAAAATTTAAAATTCCATACCGGTTTTGGGTCGGTACGTACCGATCGATACAGAACGGAATTTTAAACACTGTGTTGAATATAGTATCTTAAAAGTCTATTTCTTTTCTGGAAAAAGGTTAAATTTTGAATGATCTTTTTTATATTAATTGTGATCATTATTTAAATGTGAAATATTTGAAAATTAATGTTAACAAAAATAAATAAATTATTGTTATTTTAAATTTTTATTATTAAGATATTTGGAGATATGGTTAATGTAAAATTATAAAGTATACAGTGCAATATATTAATAGACTATTTTGTAATTTTTAAAAATTTAAGTACAATTTTATAAATTTAAAAAATTGTCCGAAACGGTACCTGATATTGACGGTATCAGTATATTATTGTATTAGAACTCAATCTGATACCGAGACTGATACGGTAATCTTGACATTGCTTCCAAGTAGTTGTGCAGAAGATCGTCGTGTCATGGAAAAGCAGCTCCCATTATTTAGAAGTTGACTAGTAGACGCACAGCGTCGATGATCTACTGTGATAGGAGACGCAGACTTATACCTTAATTTTCACCACAAGCCTTTACTATGAATTATTGTTAGATTTCTACAATCACATACTTAAAATTAAGCTTCGCTGTCATATGCACTTGGATTTTGATTGAATTTGTGATTCATGTGTCGGATTTGGACTAGAATGCACTGAATAGTATTTGGATTAGAAACACACTCTGAATGGTTTAACTAACCATTCAAGGAACATTAAAACAAGAGTCGCTTGACACTACTACTGCCACTTTCCATCAGTTTTCTCCCAGTACGGTATGCTGCATAGGCATCGATGGTGGCACATTCGATCTGTTCAGAGCTCAGGTTTTGATCAAACCAATTTGACCATAAAGCTGCAAACGGCTTCTGCTCAAATTTTGTTGACAGTATTTTGTTTGCCAAGTCCCTTGCACTGAGAGCTGCAAAGCGAGGCTGATCATAGACTCTAGCAGCCATCTCACTCACATCAACCACATTCCTGATAACAGTTCCATGAACCTCTTTAAGCTTTTGAAGATCTTCCTTGATATGAACGCCTGCAAAAATGATGTCCTTGATAGATAGAAAACGTTTCAGAGATGCAGACATGGTGCTAGGACTAAGCCTTATCAGGACACAACCAATTTTGGTGCACAAAGCCAGGATTGCAATGTGGTGTTCGACCCTCCTCGGAATCGGATGCTGCTCTGTCTTGTCAGAATGAGAACTTGAATGAGAATAAGGTTCAATGTTTCTTCCAGAGCTACTTCCTGATCTGCTTGGACTTCCTCTAAATCCCCATTCCACTCCAAAACCAACAACCATGTCACCAACTTTTAGCATGTCCTGAAGCAGAACGTGGAGGCAAAGGTGTGAATCCTCATCAGACACCACTTCAGTCACCATTGTTGAGCCATCATTCAATGTGATCTGAGGTCCACGCAATGTCTCCATGATTCTGCAGAACTTCTTTGCAAGTGAATTGGATGGTAGGCAGTAAAATCAGTGATCGTTTATTCTCGATTGTTAAACCTTGTATGCTCATTGATCTTGGCAAAATTCCCGAGGCCAGTAACCACTAGATCACGAGAAGTTGAGCAAATTTTGGAAGAATATCAGTAACACTGCAACATATTTTCTTTAGTTCCCAGTCTCGTATCTTGTGCCTATCAAGAGACATTTCAAATTCAATCAATTGAAGATAATAGTTGGAAAAGAAAACTAGTTCCACACGTACATGAGATTCTGTTGTGCTACAAGCCGATAGATACAATTATACAAGATGCTTGATCCAAAGCAACAAATTCAGCCAATTCTATGTTCTTAAGTTTCAAGAGAAGTGAAAAAGCAGCAGCAAAAGAACTGAGGAAACAACTGTTCTCAACATATTTACTTGCAGTAGTAATGCAACCAAAGAAAGCTAACAAGGATTTTGTCCTTCTCTACAACGTATCGACATGAACCAAGAAGAAAATATGTGGAACATCTAAAAATTATAATTAATGGATCTGAAACATGAATGCACCAAAAAATAGATTGCCATTAAATAAGAATCGTGCAAGAAAAACGATGCGAATAGGTTGTGAACAAGAAATTTTGGCTAAAGAAAAGTGAAAATCACCACAATAACTTTTATAAACCGAAGTCCATGAAGCGAAATTACTTGCAAGATATATGTTCTGATACGAACACTACAACATATTGACACATCAATTCAGATCACATTAAAAGAGCAAATAAAAGCATCCAAAAACTTTTAACATAATTGAAATGTGTTGTAACAACATTGTACAGCTACCATTATGTTAAAAGCAGCGATGTCCACGACAAACAAATATTGCACATAAAGATTAATGAAACCACTCCTAAAATTGTAATGGAAAATTTTAAACATCCTTTTAGATGAACAAGAGATCGGATACTCACAAAGAATCCTTGTAGCTTTTAAATAGCTTCCTTATGTTCATATTTTGCATATTAGCTCAAGAATATACAAGTCAAAGGAAAATAGCACTAACTTAGGTCATTTACTATATTAAAGTTTCCGTACAACTACTTTTTGCTATATTTGGGTGCATTAGGCTGTTTTTTGTTACATTGAAAGGGAATAGATAAACACGTTTTGAAACATGTAATGTTATGTTCACACAGAGATAACCTCATTTTTCAGTTTTTTAGATAAATAATTAAATAAATTAGGATGTGTTGCAAGAGTTACAAGAATAAAAAAAGCTACAACCACAGGACAGCTAGCCAGGGAAACAAATAACCACGATTAAAGCTTTATTGTTAGGTAAAAAGATAAGGAAAATAACTTGTTTCTTGGTCCCTGGCTTTGCATCTTCATAAGTTGGGGATAGAGGTTCTTTTATGCAACTAGTATTCGTTAAATGCACATGAAGTACAAAATCAGGTGTTAGTTAACTTGGATGATATAATATTGTAGCTTAGACTCTATGAACACAATAGAATTCAGGGGCCTCCCAGATATGCATTACACCATTGCTGTTAAGCATAGTTATGGCATTGAAATGCCCCCATTTTTCACTATGCTATTGTCGCAATATTACACGTTACTCTCTAATCAAGTATTTTAGATTCAATAGAATTTGCTGTTTTTGAGTAGTTTAATCTTAGAAAATTATCTGGTTTCTTTTATTCATATTGCATAAATTATTCTCCCAAAGGATGTTCTAAATTCAAGAGAATCACCTTTACATCTCCATTCCCTTCAACTTATATGTTGTCAGGCCAATTCAACCTTGGACAAGTAAGATTACAGAATCGTTGTATTTCTTTCCACAAGTAAAAAAGAAAAACCGCAATGGATTATAAGATGATTTATAGATTCAAAATCTTATTTGTAAAGAGTCCAATAACTGGTAAAATTAGAATTGCCAAATAGTTTATCCATCGTAGTTAGTCTCCTCTTGATAGCAAGTCATAAGGTAAAAGAAATTTTTTAGATTACCTACTATATCACACTATGTTATATGAGTGAACTCATAATGGTTCTTAGTAGTTGTTTACATGATTTTTTAGAAAAGTAGTTAGAGGAGTGCTTCAATGAAAAGATGTTATTTGGTTATATTAATTGGACCTATCTTTTTTGTTTTGGCTATATTTTGGTGCTTAAATGGAAAAATTAATATTTGGTTTATTTTAAGAGGGGACAAGTAGAGATTGCATTAAATTAGAACACTATTGTTTAAAATCACAAATAATGGGAGATCGAGCCTAATACCAAATTCATCTCAAGAATTTGAATTTAATTAGGAAACTTATTTACAGCCCTATTATGTAGGGATTTGGACTTGGATTTGTTTAGATAGGAATCTTGTCAAGATAGGAGGAGCCTAGGTTTTGAGTAGGAACGGAGGAGAACAATATGTCCAACACTTCTACACATCATTCTATTTTCATTTATTTCTAGTATATTTCATCTTTTCTTCTATCTTTGGTGTTGGAACTAAAGTATGGCTAAATCCAAATATTCTAATTCAAGGGGACTCAAAACTTTAGTTGTAACCTTGTGAGATTTTGTTCCAAACTTAGATTCATGCTTTAATTCTAGTATTTCATGTTTTATGTTATTATATTTCATTAATAATTAATATTGATTAATCTAAAAAATTAATTTGATGTTGATCATTCTATAGCTATCTATGAATTCAGTGACTCGTAATTATCATGAAGGATTGGTACAAGTAGCAAATGGGTTATTTATAAATTTGCATATTTAACTTATGAGAAACAAAAAAATTGAATAGTTATAGTTATCTCAATTATTTAATTTAAGGTTTAGTCCTTTTTACTAAGCTTATTTCTATCATTTAATTGATATGAAATGCTATTATACCCAATCAATTAATAGTAAGCTTTAGTTTGAAAGCTAGGTTTAAACCAAATAATTTAGAAAATTTTGAAACTTATTATAACTGTCTTAATATGTTTTAGACTAACTGCTTGAATTATAAAAATTATTCATTTAGACCAATTTTCAATGTTACAATTAGATAAGATATTTTCCTTAAATCGGAATTAAGTACCATTGAATTTCTTACTTTTATACTAAGTTGATTTATTTTGATTCCATGTTAAATTTAGTTTATTAGTTAACTAATCATAAGCCTCCTATTTGTTATCAACTAAAATTAAGAAACTAGTTTTTAGTTCCCTTAGGATTCGACTTAGTTTCATGATTAATACAAGAATTTAGAGAATCAGAATAAATTTTGAGAGCTTTAATAACGCGATACTTTAATCACTGAATTAATTCCTCTCTTCGAGTTAGGATTATAATTAGGAGCAATCTCCGTTAAGTCAAATCAAATCCTTTGATTAAGTCCCTGTTGATTGTCTTTTTAAACTTCTCTTATTGTTGTTTCCTCATGAATTGAGTCTCCAAACTACTAAGAATTCACTAATATCAGTTAATGGTCCAAAGATATCTAATAATCAAACTCAAATGATGTGAGCATATGCTTGAACTTCAATCTCACTTGCTCCTTCATCTTTAGAATGTGAATCATAGTCCACGATGTATTAATTTTTGGACTAAAATTCCAATTCTTCTTCTTGACGTATTGAGTATGTATCTATTTAACCCGTAAGGCTTATTTATCAGGAGAATTATCCAAGTTCTCTTAATCATTAAGACCTTATTAATGAATTTTACTGGAATAATTTTTAGTTATCTTTCCTCCATAGTCATAAATACGTCATTCCATTTTACCTTGATAACAAATTTCCTTATAATATATCCTGAAAATAAAAAACACCTGAGCATTTTCTTTATTGTTTTGATCTAGCTTTTTGGAAATTCAAGATGTGAGGACTATTATACATGCATGAAGTTGGGTACTGAACTTTTGATGAGTTGGGTTCTACTTACAAAGTACAGGCTTAACAAAAGGAGAATTGAATAAATACACAATAGAGTGTTATTTTTCATTCTATTTGTTTATTTCTTATTTTCTTATTTCATTTTTAATACAAAATTGATAAACTTAAATTAAAATTTCTTATTTATGTTGAATTAGAAACTATTCTTCATGTGAAATTGTTAAGAAATATAATAATGTTAAAAGCATACTAATCATATTAAATAAATACTAACATGGAGAATATATATTTAAGATTCTAATAAATATCTTTTTCACAAAAATAGAATATATAAAGAATATCTTGGAAAATATTTTAATATTTTTAAAACATAATAAAATTTTAAAAAAATAACTTAAATGTTCTTATTATATTTTTTAAAAGTTTTTTCTTTTTCTCAATTATATTTTTAAATAACCTTATTTATAAATAAAATGAAATTTTATTATGATTCATCTTTCTTCTTTACTAATTTTTTTAAATCTTTTCAAAGATCAAATGATAAACTCTAAGTAGGGTGAAGCTAAAAAAAATTATTAAGGAAAAACATTTTAAGATTGAACTTTATGAAGAAAATTTTTGTTACATCTTAATAAAATTATTCTTTACAAACTCATACCAAATTTTGATTAAAATTACTTTTATGTTAGCTCTAGTAAGGGTAGCTATGTCATTAGGGCCAATATAGCTTTGCCCCTTCACGTAAGAAGAGCAACAAATGAAACTAAACATGTTTCCTATTATTTAATGAATGGACCAAGAAGATCGTTTTCATTTATACTAGGCAACATAATCTTTTGCTAATGTACTTAAGTTTTATAATTTTAAATATTGGTTTATACTTTATAGCCAAATGGTTGGCATAAGATTTCGTGACATAATTAAAAAACATCTTTATCTTATGTGTTTATTTCATTTACGATCATGTAAGATAAAGTCTGTGAGATAAATATATTTTGCAAACAAAATTATAATGAGATCATAATTATGATGTTCATATTGTATTTACGTATTACTCGTAAATTGTTCTTGGTCGTTGCTCTATTAAGACTAGACATTAATATAACAAAAAGACCAATACATTGTTTCTTCCTTATAAAGGATGTAGTAGATCACATAGGTATAAGGATACTTAAACCAATATATGAGTACTTATCAGAGAATAAGCTCACTGAATTGGCCCAAGTATAAAAATCTCAAATAGAATATAACTTATGTATTTATGGAGTGTTCTTGAGATTACCAAGATATCTGCTATAAGAATTATTATGTTTTGAGAGTACTTATAACATATTTAAATCATAGTAGCTCAATCGATAGTACTTGATAGAGTATGAACTATATAGAGATAATTAATTAAATCAATAAAGGATTTCATACCCAAAAGTAATTAGGGAGATTGTTTTACTATTCTTGATTGGTAATAATTTAAGGAATCTTTTGTTCAGAGTAAATTGATATAAATTGAGATTTGAAAAGAATATTTTTAAATATCAATTATAAGTTAATCAATACTTAGCAAGAACAAAATTGATTAAATTTAAATAGAGTAGACATTAATTTCATACTCTATATCTAATCAGAACATTAGATGACAAAAGGATTAAATTATATGCTATAACTATTTATGGACAAGTTAAGTTAAACCACTTTGACATTTCTAATATTTGGGTGGTCATAACATATTACTAGACATCAATTTTGATTTATAATTTATAAATTATTTAACTAGAAAATTATAAAAATTTATCTAATTCTAATTATGAATTATAATTATTGCTAACATATTATGAATCTAATGGGTCAATAATAAGATTAGTTTAAGAGGATATTTTAATTTAAATTAAGTTAGACTTAATTTTTGAAACTTAAACAATTTATAAATTAAATATGAGATATTTGATCTTATTAAGATTAAATTATAATAATAATTAAGCTAAACTTTAATTATAATTAGGAGTTTAGTTTTAAACAAAAAAACTAAAGCTTTTTTTATAAATAGGAAAAAGGCATCAATGAGCAACACTCTTATCTTTCCCTCTCAAAACTATTTAAGATTTTTTTTCTTTTCTTTGCATATATCATTAGAGATTAGGCATTTAAACAACTTGTGGTTGACTGCTAGAGAAGAAGAATTTTTTAGGAATCTGAATTAGGTGCATTTCAACACTTTTACTTCCAATTTATACTTTTCAAGTTATTCAATTAAAGAGAATTGAATAAAAAATTTTAAAATAAATTTATTACTGAACTCATACTTCGATTATAGTTAATTTATTATGGGAGAGACGAGTATGTACACGTTATCGTGACTTTATTAGTGCGATACACAAGGCTGGTGTATAACCGCCTTATATTTCTGAGCAAATGTTGAGTCGTTGGCAGTAGTATTGGATATCACCTGAGGCAATGTCCATATTTTAGAGCATAACTTTACCAACAGACATGGAGGACCGGAGGGACAGAGTCTTCCCGTACATACGGGAGGATCTATTATCCACCACGAGCATGCAGAGAGACTTGTAAGTATCTAAACTTTACACTTATATTCTAATTGTTTTAGTTTGTTTTATTTCAATTTAAATTGATTTATGAATTTTAGAATGAAAATATGTGTATTATGGATAATGATAATGGTATAAATGTTTGATGCTATATATGCGTTGTGTTGAGTTATTTTCTTTGTTCAACAGGGGGTAAATATTATAAAAATAAAGGAAACTCTGCCGAAATTTTTATAAATTCTACTTCACTTATAACATTCTATTATTATGCAGGAAAAGTTTATGGACATCAGGACTACACCCTGTCAGCTCTTTTTGCACACTCACACTTAGAAGCATCGTGATGTGTCATTCGTCAACACTCGATGTAGAGAACTTAATGTATATGAAATTTATGCTTTAATATTAATTCTTAATAATTATCTCTTATTAACATAAACATTGCCTCCTGATAGGACCAAATACCATAAAGTATTCAGAATAGTCTCAGCTTTCTGAAACTATTGATGAGAGTCAGGCATATCTTATTGTGGTGGGTGGTAGGGCCCGTCGTGGAAGGATCTTCATCTTAGGTTCATTTGCGAACACATGCTATTCGCAATCCTCCACATCCAGTACAGTTGTATCAACTAGGAGGTCTGCATCCAATGAGAGAGTCATTCAGGTTGAAAGCATAGTACAGATGTTGGCAACTCAGTTGCAACAGTCGATGGAGTACATAGCCATGCTCCGTATTGAGGTGGATGAGTTGAACGGGAGGGGCAACACCTCATCACAACAGTCAAACCATCTACCTTCACCAACTACATAGTTTAGTTTTGCTACTTTTAAGTAATTTTGTATGAATTACATACTTATTGTTGTAGATAATAATTTTTATTATTAATGAAGATAATTTTTACTTTATATTATCATTCAACTTACTGTTTAGGTAAATTAAATGTAGAACAAATTCACTATATTATCACCAGATAACTGTAGAAATTAAATATCAATTATAAGATTACCAATCAAAATTAAATTTACAACTTAAATGTATGGAAAAAACAATATCGATGCATTTTCTGATGGAATTATAATATCAGTCAGTACATTTAGTATTAAATTTATAGACAAAATAATAACATTCTGTCGGTAAATAATTTACTGACATAAAAACTTATCGTCTCTAAATTTTTCGATGGAACTTCAACATTTTGTTCGTCGCCAAATTTATTGACGCGTATACAAAATTTGTCACTAAATTTACCAACAGGAAACAACTTACCATTGCTAAATGTTCTGATAAAATTTTAAACTTTGTCCTTCGGTAAATTGAATAGAAATATTCCCTCATTAAAGTTACTAATGGACTTAAAAATTTCTTTGATATATGTAGCAACGAAAGAGAAATATTCCGTTGTTAAAGATTACTGACAGTCGTTTCTCAAACGACTCGTGCGGTAGGTAATTTTCGTCAGTAAATTCTCTTGCCAACGAAAAACCTTCACATTTCGTTGGTAATTTTCATCGCTAAACACCCATTTTCTTATAGCGATCCCAGTTTTACCCTAGCTTATATCTAAGTAAATGAAGTTCTTTAATTAGATCTAGCTATTAGACAAGCCAAATTATGTTGTCCACATTTAGTGTGACAACCACATTATGAGATAGGAAAACATTCTAATATAAGAAAAAAACAGTAAGATCCGGTCATTTAACCTATGCTATGTTATCGTTAATGATGCATGATCGTTAGTTTAACACACTTGAATTACATTTACAAAAATTATGGATTGTGGTCAAGATTCTAATAATGACTCTATAGTGAATAATCTATTAGGCCTATCTAAATCGTTCATACATAAATCTAATAATTTATAAATAGCATAACATAATCAATTCCAAAAGAGAGTTAAGAAGAACATCACTAAGATTGATTAATACCAAAACATGTTCCTCAGCATTGATATCCCCTTTTATTTGTAAGAAGAAGATTAGCTACTTATAGTTCTCAAAAGGGAAAGGAATTCACCTCCTTTTGTGTCTCTAATATGTACAAACCGTTTTCAACCTCTTAATTGTCCTTTTATAGTGCACAATTAGGGTTGCGTGATTATACACAACTACCTACATTGGTGTGTAAGTGCCCATCTATATTAATTTGGAAAAATTATAGAGTTACACATTCTTAATAAGATACATGATTAAGGTACATGACCTTGTAAGTCACCTACATGTCTGTGTAAGTATCTACATGGGATACTTACACATTTCTAGTGAGTTCCACTTTCCCATACATGGTTGTGTAAGTTATAGTGACCCTAATTCTTTCATGCTTTGTGCTATATTTATTCTAACTAATCTCCTATTTATTCCACGAGGGCTAAAAAGATTGAAAATGAATAAAACAACACCAAGGATGTGAATTTAGCTTTTTTTAGTTCTTGTTCCCCTAACTTGTACCTGAACCAAAAATGAGTATCCTAGGCGCAACATAACAATAATAACTAAGCATTGGGAAATAAATATAAATTCAATCAAGCATGTACCTTGTGGAATAAAGATTTATGTGCAAATCATATTGTGATTTATTCAAAGCTTTTTCGGTGACGAGTGTTTCCTATATTTTCTTAAAGACAACCTTAAGTTCCTCTTTGATTTGGGCTAATTTTCTGACAAAGATGTACTATTTGGTCCCTAAAACCTTAAAGCTTAGATCTTTCTCTATAGTTTCAAAGAAATCTGTAAGAACATCTAAGAAATCATTAAATATAAATGGGTGACTTATAGGATCACTAGAGTTATTTACTTAAACAAAAATGGGGTAATGATTTGAAAAATTAGGATTAGGGAAGAAGAATTTGGAATGAGGTAAAACTTTAACCACTCAATATTGAAGAGGCTGCAATACAACTTTCTTCTTAAAGAATGAATTAAAGGTCTGCTTGTTGCTCCAAGAAAATAAGTTTCCACTAAAGGGAGATCAGTAGCTTAAAGGTCAATGATATCATTTTTTAAATCCTCATAATAAGTTTTCGTGTGATTAGAAGCCGTTAGCTTCATCAGGAAACATTTTGGCCTTAAAGTTTCCCAATAAAAACCAAGGTTCAGTGATTGTTAAGGACAATTCTCTTAGCTTAGCCCGAAGATCTTCTTTTTGAAAACATGGTTAAAAGTATGAATTAAGGAGACAAATTTAATAAGATTAAGATCCTTGATGTAAAATTTAAGGTTTATTACCTAATCCAACAACAGAGAATTCAACAGATCATATTTGTCTAGATCATATAAAACTAGTGTCCTTCTATTGGGGTGAGTGCCATATTTACCAACAAGGTTTTAAGACTTAGGAAATTGCAGTTATCAACTAGTATTTTATACTTAAGAAAATATTAAGAATGTTACATCTATTAAATTTGATTTTGGGATTTATAATACATATAATCCAAGCTTTATTCTCTAAAATGATGTCTCTGTTTAGTAGCTTTTTAGTTAAGGAGTTCATACCCCTAATATTTCTAGTAGTAGCAATCATTTGCATAGATTAGAGGAAGAAAATCTCTTCTTCCTATTAGACCTTCTCATGCTAAGGATGGTGAATTTTGCATGATGTTTTTCAACTTCTCCATTGTATGGAAATTACCCTCAATATCCTTTTTAAACCCCTCTCTTCTATCTTGAGGCTGGGAATGAGAGTAAGATCTTGGGTGTTCCACTGTGAAAGAGTTGATATTATCAATAGCTACACAAGAGATGAACTTGTTTGACTTGTTCAAAATATTAGTCACAAGTGTTTCTAGAAGTTCAATTGGGGTATAAATATCATCACTTGTAATAGTTAAAGAATAGGACTCAATAGTTGCCTAATTAGTATTATTCCTCTCTTCTATCAACTCATGTGAGATACCTAATTTGAATACTTTTCTTGTAGGTCATCAATTTTTTTTTGTTAAGGCCTTAGTAAAAGAATAAGTGATTTTAGCTAGATCCTCAACTAATTCAAAGTTATCATTTAGTGTTATGATGCGAATTTCTGTAGGTAAATACTGCAAAGCATAAAAAATAACACACATTCTCATGTAATTAATTATGCTTATCTAAATTGTAGGTCTATACAAACAAATTGGTCTCCCCATATAGTTAACAATATGACTTAGTCAAGATGTTGTCCAATATTCTAGAGGGATTACATGGGCACAGATCTATACTAGAATGTTGAAGAATTAATTTCTTTTAGGTTGATTATAAGTTACAAATTCTAGAACAAAATTGGTCTATTTGGTAAGTGCTCAAGCCTTGATTCCATGACTTTCTTGGTTGAGGAGTATTAATAGATTTTAAAGAAGAAGTTGTATTCACAGTTAACAAGAATGTCTCTGAGTTCTAGTTTCCTCCGATGAGTGTTTGCCTAGGATTTCATAACTAGGTCTGCTACTCCCTTATATAGGAAGTAATTGATAAGCTGGAACCCCATCTTTTAGTTCCTACCTTATGATTATCGATATGAGAAGCTACTACAATATGATCTCTATTTTTGTTATGAGGTAAGAAGTTGAGTTTGATCTCTGAGTTGCTTTCTCCAACCCCCTGGTCTAAGTTCTCATAGTAACAACTTGTTGATTTAGGTGATTAGTACAAGGATTCAGAGCTATATGGATGTTAGGAGAAGAGTTGGAAGGCTCACTAGTGGGGTGGGAAACAAGGGTGGAAATTACTCAAAGGAGGTAGGAGAGGTAGTGTATTGTCTGAAATTACTAAAAATGGTAAGTGAACAAAAGAGCAAAATGACAAGGAAAAAGTTGAAGAGAAATAGAAAGGAAGTAGTAGAAAGGAGTAAGAGAAAGACACTAAGTAAAAGAAGGATAAGATGTTGAGAAGAAGGATTAAGAGAAAAAACCCATACAGATCATACAGTTAAGAGTTAAGGATGTGGAGAGAAGTAAGAGCTTCTCTGTTAAGGTTAAGAGATATGATTGCCATTCTTTAGCTCTTAAAACATATTTTCTATAACTAACAATGCATATATTCTAAAACTTGTAATGTCTATTAAATGGAAATTATGAACTCATGCTCCTTGATTTATATATGTAACATCCCACTACCATAGGGTACATACTAGAACATCCTAAGGATATTCTAGTACATAACTTATAATAATGGCATGTTAGAGTAGTAACTACAATTCCTTAATCATGGCATCATCATAAATACATAAATGTCACCATATTTTAAAACTGAATCCTCATTTCGTTTCATTAAAAAAACTATATATATACATTGTAGCTTTTCAGTAACTTCTAAATATGTACAATGATCCTAACTTAATACAAAACATGCTACATGAAAGAGGAATTAATTAAAAAGTCAAACTAAATCCTTCAGTCTCAACTGACCGACTTTTGAGCCATTCTTCTTCACAAAAGTACAAGAATTATGCTTTTTGTAGAGTCTCTCTATCGCTAATGTCCTCTCTCTTTCCTGAAATATCAACGTTGCAATTTTGATGAGTTTTACAAACTTAGTGATGTAACCATCCTCAATGGTTCACTCAATTCATATCACATATCAACACATGTAAACACATAATTCACATCTTTTCATTTAGCATATAGCATCACATATTCCATTTTTATTCAAATACATGACCACATTATATTTAAGTCAGTTAAACAAATGTATAAAGTGTACATGCAAATGCTTGTGAGACTCATTCTCAATTTTTACGTTGTTGTGACTGAGTGCCTAAACTGTCTCGTATCTATTGTGGATATCGGGCTCATTAACACTGTCCCATATTCATTGTGGATACTAGGCTCATTGATGTTGTCCCTTATCCGTTGGGGATATAGGGCTTATTAAACAGAACTAGCCTTTGGCTCTTAATCACAATCTGAGCTTAAAGCTTATTTTTGGTGGTTACTCATGCCACAACTCTCATTTTCTGATTATGCATTCATTTAATGAAATGCATCACTCAGGCTTTTGTACCTTTTCTAGGAGTAGGTTATTGTTCTTTGAGATTTGAAAGGTGAAGTGATATGTTTAAGTTCCTTCGTTATTACCATCTTTTTCAATCTTCTTCCCATATACAGAGTTTTCCATCAAACACCTTCTAAGAGATTTCCTATGTTTCTACTTTCCTACACAAAGCCCACTTTACAAATTGTGTCCTCTACCCTAAGATAAACCAGCAGCTGGTCACTATACAAAAGTAAGATGAAGTTATTGCCCATGCTATCGTCTTAGTTACTATTTATCTAAGAAAAAGCAAAAGTAAGACAAACAAAAGTAAGACGAAGTTACTGTTCATGCTATCGTCTTAGTTACTATTTATCTAAGATGAAGCAAAAGTAAGATGAAAGGAAAGTAAGACGAAGTTACTGTTTATGCTATCGTCTTAGTTACTATTTATCTAAGACGAAGCAAAAGTAAGACGAAAGGAAAGCAAGACAATACAAAAGTAAGATGAAGTGAAAATAATATAGAGTGAAGTAAGATGATACAAAAGTAAGACGAAGTGAAGTAAGACGATACAAAAGTAAGACGAATTGAAAATAAGACGAAGTGAAAGTAAGAAGATACAGAAGTAAGACGAAGTGAAAGTAGGACGAAGCAAAGTAAGACGATTAAGGACAAAAATAGATTGGATTCTTTTAGTCATAACTTCTTCTCTAGACCCCCAATTGATCTAATTCTTGAACCATTGGATTCGAAAGACATTGCTCTACGTCTCTACCAAAAAAATCACAGCCCTCTGAAAGGGAATAAGAAAGATACAGTGAGTGTTATCTTAAATACTATGAACTGGTGGTATTCTACTGAACATATTTCAGTATTTCGATGATATCTCTATCTATAGAGTCCAAATGAGAAATGGATTATGAATTTAATGGTTTTAGTGAGGCATAAAGCTAAGTATAAATTATACCTAGATGAGTTTGGTTATAAGATCGATTTTGTGATGGATAGTACCTGGGATTATCATGAACATTCCTTGTACATAATTCATTCCATACATGTGCATTATTGAATACTTTTGATGGGGCAAATTGTTATATTGTGTATGTTATTTATTATAGAGGAGCAATTGGAACGTCAATCTCCTGACATTGCCGGCATTTCCAGGCATTAGCTTCAGGAGAAACTTATGAGTAACCTAGTCGATTTCACTCAATAAATTGCTTGCTTTAGAATGTGTTTTGAATTCTGATATAGATGTGATTTGATTGTGTTGATTCCGTACAATGAAGGTCCGATGATTTTGATGTGTAAATGACTTATTAAAGTGCTTCTTGTATGTGAACAAGACAGAATACGTGCTTCAACATGTGAAAATTGTGAACATACATATGAATGTAAAAGTGTGCTCAGCATTTTTGCTGAATGCCAGACTAAGGTCTGATGATGAATGGGATCTAAATGTGAATGTGCATACATGCGATTGACTGACGTTATGTTATGAGAAACATTCATTGTATGAATGCATGTAAGATAAAGGAAGTTATGACCGAAGTTGCCAAGGTAAAGAGCTTAAAGCTTAAAATGTGATTAGAGCCTCGGGCTCGAGTGCGACTATACCTGGGAACGATATGATTATTCTGAAAGTGAAATGTGATATATTATGAATATGCAATGAGCTGAATATTATGTTACGTGTAATGATGTGATGCATGAATTGAGTGAACCATCGATGATGGTTATCTCATGGAGTTCGTAAAACTTACCAAAATTGCAATGTTGTCTTTTCAGGACCAAGAGACGATTCAAGCTACTAAGAGACTATACCAGCCATGTAGATTGTGTTTTAGCAGGAGAGGTAATGGCTCAAAGGTCGGTCAGCTGGAATTTGTGGACAATATAGATAGACTGTGTATATTTTACTCTTTCATGTAGTCCTTTTGTAGTAGGTTTTGATGATGTGCGTGTAAGGAGTGTTGAAAACGCAATGTAGACTTTCAGTTTGTGCAATGAAATGAGGAAAAAGTTAGTTAAAAAATATTGTGATTTTCTTATGATGCATTATAAGTTAGTAAAGATACGATGCCATGCTAAGTGAGTGTAGTGAACGAACGTAGCTCACTCTTATCGTAAGATATGTACCGGAATGACCTTCAGGCATCTCGGTATGTACCCTGCGGTAAGGGGGCTACATTTAGGTGGTATTAGAGCATGGTTTGGCATCTATTGGGACATATAGGAATGTTAAGCATGAAATATCATAAGAAATGTGGATATTGATTGAAATTATTATTTGTTATAGGTCATCTGTGCTAAGTGATCAGATTGATCAACTAGCTAACCAAAGATCTGTAGGAGCCAGTAGAGAATCCTTGGTACCTCGATCTGAGGAGATGCCTCCTAGAGTTCCCGATAGAAGGGAAAGGAGGTATGATAGGCTACGAAAGCAGGGAGCTGTGGACTTTTATGGCGGCACAGACCCTACTGAGGCCGAAGGATGGTTAGAGAGGACAGAGAGAGTATTTGATCAGATGGACTGCGAGCCAGATGAGAGGTTTGAATACGCAGTGTCATTATTGCAAGGCCCAGCTTGCCAGTGGTGGAAGACTGTCCCAGGCAGTACCACCAGGCCTTGCTAATTGAAGCGGGAATACTTTTTGAGGGTCTTCAGAGATAACTATATGCCTAAGATCTATTTGGATATGAAGATGTAGGAGTTCTTGGAATTAAAGTAGGGTAGGATGTCAATGGCTGAGTATGACGTCAGCTTCAATGAATTGATGGGTTATGCTACTGCTTTGATTCCTACAGAAGAAGACATGTGTAGGAAGTTTGAGAATGGGCTTAATATGGAGATCAGAACAAGGTTGGTGAGGTAAGATATGGGCACTTTCATTGAGTTGAGAGCTGCCTCAATTAGAATTGAATAACTGATGAAGGAGAAACAAACAGAGACTGGGCAATGATCTAGAGGAAAGAGGCCTAGTGTGAGTTAGGGCAGTTCTAGCAGGAACTTTAGTAAACACCAGAATAGACCATTCAGATCCTCAGGTGGATCCAGGCATTCATGAACTGGACAGAGGGGTAGGTTTTTACAGACTGGCAGTGGAAGAGGTATAGTGCAAAACCAGCGACCCCCATATGAGCATTGTGGGAAAAGGCATGGTGGAGAGTGTTGGATCGGGTCAGGGACTCGTTTTGGATGTGGCTCTTTAGAACACAAAGTCAGAGATTTTCCTATCATTGTTAGAGCCCACTCTGGTGTGAGTGGGAGATCTAAGAGCGATACTACGGTGCAGCAGAGCAGAGGTGGTGGATCTGGACAAAGAGGCAGGGTGAGCTCTAGTAGTTCTTCTCTAAGGCCTGAGGGACAGGGCAGCCGACCACAATCCCAAACTAGGGTTTATGCTATAACCTGGTAGGAGGCCCAACACTCACCAGATGCGGTTGTAGGTGCACTTCTTGTTTATGATTTGGAGGCATTTACACTGCTAGATCCAGGATCCACACACTCCTTTATCGCACCGCATTTGGCATGTAGATTGCATTGTGATAGGGAGTTGCTACAATATGGGCTAGAGGTGAGTACACCTCTAGGTAGTTCATAATGGCTATCCTTTGTTAGTTTAGTTCTTGGTTAGCTCGCTAATTACCTAGTTCTTACCTTGTACTTTGCTCATGATAATTTGTTATTAAATAGTATTCAGAAATTTCCAATAAATAATTAGTAAATTTGTTGGGACCCGTTTTCGAAACCCAACTCATAACAAACGAATCATAGCTTAACGAATATCACTTCATTTTTTTTATTTACACAACATTCAAAGCAACTTCAATTTCCAATTTGAAATTCATCAATTTCTCAATCCATTTAGTTCTTCACATTCGATCATATCGCAATCGAATTCGAAAACATTTTATCATTCACTATAATCATATCTCTTTTATCCAAAATTCGCTTATTACCAAATATTCAAATTTCACCAATTCAACTGAAAAACTTATTCCAATACGATTCATTCCATCAATTCATCTCATGCCATTCATACACAATTCCCATGTCATGTCCATATACAAATCC